>JAKELJ010000235.1:0-45852 GCA_025594165.1 Tamias sibiricus | reverse complement strand
TGATCTGAAGTGCTTTTCTGAATTTTCAAAGTTCTAGCTTTAACCATTGACAAATTAAACTACAGGCTTTTTCAGTGAAATTCGCCTAATCAGGGTAAACATCCAATAGGCTCTAAACGAAAACAGGTGATGGTGGGATGACCAAATTTGGGGAGCCATAAGGGGCACAAGAGAGAATCATTTTGTCAGAGTTTCACTGAAATACACAAAGAAACCTAGAACTCACAAGCTATGAAACATGGAATTATTTTTAGTTCGCTAAAATGCTTTTCTGTGAGTTAGAAACTCTTTTGCTACCTAGTGATTCACCTTTGAGATACTTGAACCAGGACAGGAGCACAGTGTGCTCTTGTGATCTGAAGTGATTTTATGCATTTTCAAAGTTCTAGAATTTACCATTGAGGAATTGAACTACAGGCGTTTTTCAGTGAAATTCGCCTAATCAGGGTAAATATCCAATAGGCTCTAAACAAATAACCTGTGATGGTGGATTGACCAAATTTGGGGAGCCATGAGGGGCACAAGAGAGAATCATTTTTGTCAGAGTTTCATTGAAATACACAAAGAAACCTAGAACCCACAAGCTATGAAACATGGAATTATTTTTAGTTCGCTAAATGCTTTTCTGTGAGTTTGAAACTCTTTTGCTACCTAGTGATTCACCTTTGAGATAATTGAACCAGGACAGGAGCACAGTGTGCTCTTGTGATCTGAAGTGATTTTTATGCATTTTCAAAGTTCTAGCATTAACCATTGAGGATTTAAACTAACAGGCATTTTCAGTGAAATTCGCCTAATCAGGGTAAACATCCAATAGGCTCTAACCAAAAAAGCCGTGATGGTGAGATGACCAAATTTTGGGAGCCATGAGGGGCACAAGAGAGAATCATTTCGTCAGAGTTTCATTGAAATACACAAAGAAACCTAGTATCCACAAGCTAAGAAACATGGAATTATTTCCAGTTGGCTAAAACGCTTTTCTGTGAGTTTGACACTCTTTTGCTACCTAGTGAATCAGCTTTGAGATACTTGAACCAGGACAGAAGCACAGTGTGTTCTTGTGATCTAAAGTGTTGTTCTGCGTTTTTAACGTTCTAGCATTAACCATTGAGGATTTAAACTAACAGGCGTTTTCAGTGAAATTCGCCTAATCAGGGTAAACATCCAATAACTCTAAACAAAAATCCCGTGATGGTGAGATGACCAAATTTGGGGAACCATGAGGGGCACAAGAGAGAATCATTTTGTCAGAGTTTCATTGAAATACAAAAAGAACCCTAGTACCCAGTAGCTAAGAAACATGGAATTATTTCCAGTTGGCTAAATGGCTTTTCTGTGAGTTTGAAACTCTTTTGCTACCTAGTGATTCATCTTTGAGATACTTGAAACAGGACAGAAGCACAGTGTGCTCTTGTGATCTGAAGTGCTTTTCCGCATTTTCAATGTTCTAGCATTAACCATTAAAAAATTAAACTACAGGCGTTTTCAGTGAAATTCGCCTAATCAGGGTAAACATCCAATAGGCTCTAAACAAAAAACCCGTGATGGTGGATTGACCACATTTGGGGAGCCATGAGGGGCCCAAGGGAGAATCATTTTGTCAGAGTTTCATTGAAATACACAAAGAAACCTAGTACCCACAAGCTAAGAAACATGGAATTATTTCCAGTTGCCTAAAACGCTTTTCTGTGAGTTTGAAACTCTTTTGCTACCTTGGATTCAGCTTTGAGATACTTGAACCAGGACAGAAGCACAGTGTGCTCTTGTGAACTAAAGTGTTGTTCTGCGTTTTAAAAGTTCTAGCATTAACCATTTAAGAATTAAACTCACAGGCGTTTTCAGGCATTTTCGCCTAATCAGGGTAAACACCCAATAGACTGTAAACAAAAAACCCTTGATGGTGGGATGACCAAACTTGGGGAGTCTTGAGGGGCACATGAGAGAATCATTTTTTTCTGAGTTTCATTGAAATACACAAATAAACCTAGTGCCCACAAGCTAAGAAACATGGAATTATTTCCATTTGACTAAATCGATTTTCTGTGAGTTTGAAACTCTTTTGCTACCTAGTGATTCAGCTTTGAGATACTTTAACCAGGACAGAAGCACAGTTGGCTCTTGTGATATGAAGTGCTTTTATGCATTTTCAAAGTTGTAGCTTTAACCATTGAGGAATAAAACTACAGGCGTTTTCTGTGAAATTCGCCTAATCAGGGTAAACATCCAATAACTCTAAACAAAAAACCCGTGATGTTGCGATGACCAAATTTTGGGAGCCATGAGGGGCATAAGAGAGAATCATTTTGTCAGAGTTTCATTGAAATACACAAAGAAACCTAGTATCCACAAGCTAAGAAACATGGAATTATTTCCGGTTGGCTAAAACGCTTTTCTGTGAGTTTGAAACTCTTTTGCTACATAGTGATTCAGCTTTGAGATACTTGAACCAGGATAGAAGCACAGTGTGCTCTTGTGATCTAAAGTGTTGTTCTGCGTTTTTAAAGTTCTAGCATTAACCATTGAGGATTTACACTAACAGGTATTTTCAGTGAAATTCGCCTAATCAGGGTAAACATCCAATAGGCTCTAACCAAAAAAGCCGTGATGGTGAGATGACCAAATTTGGGGAGCCATGAGGGACACAAGAGAGAATCATTCTGTCAGAGTTTCATTGAAATACACAAAGAACCCTAGTACCCAGAAGCTAAGAACCATGGAATTATTTCCAGTTGGCTAAATGGCTTTTCTGTGAGTTTGAAACTCTTTTGCTACCTAGTGATTCATCTTTGAGATACTTGAACCAGTACAGAAGCACAGTGTGCTCTTGTAATCTGAAGTGCTTTTCTGCATTTTCAATGTTCTAGCATTAACCATTAAAAAATTAAACTACAGGCGTTTTCAGTGAAATTCGCCTAATCAGGGTAAACATCCAATAGGCTCTAAACAAAAAACCCGTGATGGTGGATTGACCACATTTGGGGAGCCATGAGGGGCCCAAGGGAGAATCATTTTGTCAGAGTTTCATTGAAATACACAAAGAAACCTAGTACCCACAAGCTAAGAAACATGGAATTATTTCCATTTGCCTAAATCGATTTTCTGTGAGTTTGAAACTCTTTTGCTACCTAGTGATTCAGCTTTGAGATACTTGAACCAGGACAGAAGCACAGTGGGCTCTTGTGATATGAAGTGCTTTTATGCATTCTCAAAGTTCTAGCTTTAACCATTGAGGAATAAAACTACAGGCGTTTTCAGTGAAATTCGCCTAATCAGGGTAAACATCCAATAACTCTAAACAAAAAACCCGTGATGTTGCGATGACCAAATTTTGGGAGCCATGAGGGGCACAAGAGAGAATCATTTTGTCAGAGTTTCATTGAAATACACAAAGAAACCTAGTATCCACAAGCTAAGAAACATGGAATTATTTTCAGTTGGCTAAAACGCTTTTCTGTGAGTTTGACACTCTTTTGCTACCTAGTGATTCAGCTTTGAGATACTTGAACCAGGACAGAAGCACAGTGGGCTCTTGTGATATGAAGTGCTTTTATGCATTCTCAAAGTTCTAGCTTTAACCATTGAGGAATAAAACTACAGGCGTTTTCAGTGAAATTCGCCTAATCAGGGTAAACATCCAATAACTCTAAACAAAAAACCCGTGATGTTGCGATGACCAAATTTTGGGAGCCATGAGGGGCACAAGAGAGAATCATTTTGTCAGAGTTTCATTGAAATACACAAAGAAACCTAGTATCCACAAGCTAAGAAACATGGAATTATTTCCAGTTGCCTAAAACGCTTTTCTGTGAGTTTGACACTCTTTTGCTACCTAGTGATTCAGCTTTGAGATACTTGAACCAGGATAGAAGCACAGTGTGTTCTTGTGATCTAAAGTGTTGTTCTGGGTTTTTAAAGTTCTAGCATTAACCATTGAGGATTTAAACTAACAGGCATTTTCAGTGAAATTCGCCTAATCAGGGTAAACATCCAATAACTCTAAACAAGAAAACCCGTGATGTTGCGATGACCAAATTTGGGGAGCCATGAGGGGCACAAGAGAGAATCATTTTGTCAGAGTTTCATTGAAATACACAAAGAAACCTAGTGCCCAGAAGCTAAGAAACATGGAATTATTTCCAGTTGGCTAAATCGCTTTTCTGTGAGTTTGAAACTCTTTTGCTACCTAGTGATTCAGCTTTGAGATACTTGAACCAGGACAGAAGCACAGTGTGCTCTTGTGATCTGAAGTTCTTTTCTGCATTTTCAAAGTTCTAGAATTAACCATTGAGGAATTAAACTACAGGCGTTTTCAGTGAAATTCGCCTAATCAGGGTAAACATCAAATAGGCTCTAAAAAAAAAAAAACCCGTGATGGCGGTATGACCAAATTTGGTGAGCCATGAGGGGCACAAGAGAGAATCATTTTGTCACAGTTTCATTGAAATACACAAAGAAACCTAGTACCCAGATGCTAAGAAACATGGAATTATTTTCAGTTGGCTAAATCGCTTTTCTGTGAGTTTGAAACTCTTTTGCTACCTAGTGATTCACCTTTGAGATACTTGAACCAGGACAGGAGCACAGTGTGCTCTTGTGATCTGAAGTGCTTTTATGCATTTTCAAAGTTCTAGCTTTAACCATTGTGGAATTAAACTACAGGCGTTTTCAGTGAAATTCCCCTAATCAGGGTAAATATCCAATAACTCTAAACAAAAAACCCTTGATGGTGGGATGACCAAATTTGGGGAGCCATGAGGGGCAAAAGAGAGAATCATTTTGTCAGAGTTTTTCATTGAAATACACAAAGAACCCTAGTACCCAGAAGCTAAGAAACATGGAATTATTTCCAGTTAGTTAAATCGCTTTTCTGTGAGTTCGAAACTCTTTTGCTACCTAATGATTCAGCTTTGAGATACTTGAACCAGGACAGAAGCACAGTGTGCTCTTGTGATCTGAAGTGCTTTTCTGCATTTTAAATATTCTAGCATTAACCATTGAAGAATTAAACTACAGGCGTTTTCAATGAAATTCGCCTAATCAGGGTAAACATCCAATAGGCTCTAAACAAAAAACCCGTGATGGTGGATTGACCACATTTGGGGAGATATGAGGGGCCCAAGAGAGAATCATTTTGTCAGAGTTTCATTGAAATACACAAAGAAACCTAGTACCCACAAGCTAAGAAACATGGAATTATTTCCAGTTGCCTAAAACGCTTTTCTGTGAGTTTGAAACTCTTTTGCTACCTTGGATTCAGCTTTGAGATACTTGAACCAGGACAGAACCACAGTGTGCTCTTGTGAACTAAAGTGTTGTTCTGCGTTTTAAAAGTTCTAGCATTAACCATTTAAGAATTAAACTCACAGGCGTTTTCAGGCATTTTCGCCTAATCAGGGTAAACATCCAATAGACTGTAAACAAAACACCCTTGATGGTGGGATGACCAAACTTGGGGAGTCTTGAGGGGCACATGAGAGAATCATTTTTTCAGAGTTTCATTGAAATACACAAATAAACCTAGTGCCCACAAGCTAAGAAACATGGAATTATTTCCATTTGCCTAAATCGATTTTCTGTGAGTTTGAAACTCTTTTGCTACCTGGTGATTCAGCTTTGAGATACTTGAACCAGGACAGAAGCACAGTGGGCTCTTGTGATATGAAGTGCTTTTATGCATTTTCAAAGTTCTAGCTTTAACCATTGAGGAATAAAACTACAGGCATTTTCAGTGAAATTCGCCTAATCAGGGTAAACATCCAATAACTCTAAACAAGAAAACCCGTGATGTTGCGATGACCAAATTTTGGGAGCCATGAGGGGCACAAGAGAGAATCATTTTGTCAGAGTTTCATTGAAATACACAAAGAAACCTAGTATCCACAAGCTAAGAAACATGGAATTATTTCCAGTTGGCTAAATCGCTTTTCTGTGAGTTTGAAACTCTTTTGCTACCTAGTGATTCAGCTTTGAGATACTTGAACCAGGACAGAAGCACAGTGTGCTCTTGTGATCTGAAGTTCTTTTCTGCATTTTCAAAGTTCTAGAATTAACCATTGAGGAATTAAACTACAGGCGTTTTCAGTGAAATTCGCCTAATCAGGGTAAACATAAAATAGGCTCTAAAAAAAAAAAACCCGTGATGGCGGTATGACCAAATTTGGTGAGCCATGAGGGGCACAAGAGAGAATCATTTTGTCACAGTTTCATTGAAATACACAAAGAAACCTAGTACCCAGATGCTAAGAAACATGGAATTATTTTCAGTTGGCTAAATCGCTTTTCTGTGAGTTTGAAAACTCTTTTGCTACCTAGTGATTCACCTTTGAGATACTTGAACCAGGACAGGAGCACAGTGTGCTCTTGTGATCTGAAGTGCTTTTATGCATTTTCAAAGTTCTAGCTTTAACCATTGTGGAATTAAACTACAGGCGTTTTCAGTGAAATTCCCTAATCAGGGTAAATATCCAATAACTCTAAACAAAAAAACCTTGATGGTGGGATGACCAAATTTGGGGAGCCATGAGGGGCAAAAGAGAGAATCATTTTGTCAGAGTTTCATTGAAATACACAAAGAACCCTAGTACCCAGAAGCTAAGAAACATGGAATTATTTCCAGTTAGTTAAATCGCTTTTCTGTGAGTTCGAAACTCTTTTGCTACCTAATGATTCAGCTTTGAGATACTTGAACCAGGACAGAAGCACAGTGTGCTCTTGTGATCTGAAGTGCTTTTCTGCATTTTAAATATTCTAGCATTAACCATTGAAGAATTAAACTACAGGCGTTTTCAATGAAATTCGCCTAATCAGGGTAAACATCCAATAGGCTCTAAACAAAAAACCCGTGATGGTGGATTGACCACATTTGGGGAGATATGAGGGGCCCAAGAGAGAATCATTTTGTCAGAGTTTCATTGAAATACACAAAGAAACCTAGTACCCACAAGCTAAGAAACATGGAATTATTTCCAGTTGCCTAAAACGCTTTTCTGTGAGTTTGAAACTCTTTTGCTACCTTGGATTCAGCTTTGAGATACTTGAACCAGGACAGAAGCACAGTGTGCTCTTGTGAACTAAAGTGTTGTTCTGCGTTTTAAAAGTTCTAGCATTAACCATTTAAGAATTAAACTCACAGGTGTTTTCAGGCATTTTCGCCTAATCAGGGTAAACACCCAATAGACTGTAAACAAAAAACCCTTGATGGTGGGATGACCAAACTTGGGGAGTCTTGAGGGGCACATGAGAGAATCATTTTTTCAGAGTTTCATTGAAATACACAAATAAACCTAGTGCCCACAAGCTAAGAAACATGGAATTATTTCCATTTGCCTAAATCGATTTTCTGTGAGTTTGAAAGTCTTTTGCTACCTAGTGATTCAGCTTTGAGATACTTTAACCAGGACAGAAGCACAGTGGGCTCTTGTGATATGAAGTGCTTTTATGCATTTTCAAAGTTCTAGCTTTAACCATTGAGGAATAAAACTACAGGTGTTTTCAGTGAAATTCGCCTAATCAGGGTAAACATCCAATAACTCTAAAAAAAAAACCCGTGATGTTGCGATGACCAAATTTTGGGAGCCATGAGGGGCACAAGAGAGAATCATTTTGTCAGAGTTTCATTGAAATACACAAAGAAACCTAGTATCCACAAGCTAAGAAACATGGAATTATTTCCAGTTGGCTAAAACGCTTTTCTGTGAGTTTGAAACTCTTTTGCTACATAGTGATTCAGCTTTGAGATACTTGAACCAGGATAGAAGCACAGTGTGTTCTTGTGATCTAAAGTGTTGTTCTGCGTTTTTAAAGTTCTAGCATTAACCATTGAGGATTTAAACTAACAGGCATTTTCAGTGAAATTCGCCTAATCAGGGTAAACATCCAATAGGCTCTAACCAAAAAAGCCGTGATGGTGAGATGACCAAATTTGGGGAGCCATGAGGGACACAAGAGAGAATCATTCTGTCAGAGTTTCATTGAAATACACAAAGAACCCTAGTACCCCGAAGCTAAGAAACATGGAATTATTTCCAGTTGGCTAAATGGCTTTTCTGTGAGTTTGAAACTCTTTTGCTACCTAGTGATTCATCTTTGAGATAGTTGAACCAGGACAGAAGCACAGTGTGCTCTTGTGATCTGAAGTGCTTTTCTGCATTTTCAATGTTCTAGCATTAACCATTAAAAAATTAAACTACAGGCGTTTTCAGTGAAATTCGCCTAATCAGGGTAAACATCCAATAGGCTCTAAAACAAAAACCCGTGATGGTGGATTGACCACATTTGGGGAGCCATGAGGGGCCCAAGGAGAATCATTTTGTCAGAGTTTCATTGAAATACACAAAGAAACCTAGTACCCACAAGCTAAGAAACATGGAATTATTTCCATATGCCTAAATCGATTTTCTGTGAGTTTGAAACTCTTTTGCTACCTGGTGATTCAGCTTTGAGATACTTGAACCAGGACAGAAGCACAGTGGGCTCTTGTGATATGAAGTGCTTTTATGCATTTTCAAAGTTCTAGCTTTAACCATTGAGGAATAAAACTACAGGCGTTTTCAGTGAAATTCGCCTAATCAGGGTAAACATCCAATAACTCTAAACAAGAAAACCCGTGATGTTGCGATGACCAAATTTTGGGAGCCATGAGGGGCACAAGAGAGAATCATTTTGTCAGAGTTTCATTGAAATACACAAAGAAACCTAGTGCCCAGAAGCTAAGAAACATGGAATTATTTCCAGTTGGCTAAATCGCTTTTCTGTGAGTTTGAAACTCTTTTGCTACCTAGTGATTCAGCTTTGAGATACTTGAACCAGGACAGAAGCACAGTGTGCTCTTGTGATCTGAAGTTCTTTTCTGCATTTTCAAAGTTCTAGAATTAACCATTGAGGAATTAAACTACAGGCGTTTTCAGTGAAATTCGCCTAATCAGGGTAAACATCAAATAGGCTCTAAAAAGAAAAAAAAACCCGTGATGGCGGTATGACCAAATTTGGTGAGCCATGAGGGGCACAAGAGAGAATCATTTTGTCACAGTTTCATTGAAATACACAAAGAAACCTAGTACCCAGATGCTAAGAAACATGGAATTATTTTCAGTTGGCTAAATCGCTTTTCTGTGAGTTTGAAACTCTTTTGCTACCTAGTGATTCACCTTTGAGATACTTGAACCAGGACAGGAGCACAGTGTGCTCTTGTGATCTGAAGTGCTTTTATGCATTTTCAAAGTTCTAGCTTTAACCATTGTGGAATTAAACTACAGGCGTTTTCAGTGAAATTCCCCTAATCAGGGTAAATATCCAATAACTCTAAACAAAAAACCCTTGATGGTGGGATGACCAAATTTGGGGAGCCATGAGGGGCAAAAGAGAGAATCATTTTGTCAGAGTTTCATTGAAATACACAAAGAACCCTAGTACCCAGAAGCTAAGAAACATGGAATTATTTCCAGTTAGCTAAATCGCTTTTCTGTGAGTTCGAAACTCTTTTGCTACCTAATGATTCAGCTTTGAGATACTTGAACCAGGACAGAAGCACAGTGTGCTCTTGTGATCTGAAGTGCTTTTCTGCATTTTAAATATTCTAGCATTAACCATTGAAGAATTAAACTACAGGCGTTTTCAATGAAATTCGCCTAATCAGGGTAAACATCCAATAGGCTCTAAACAAAAAAAACCCGTGATGGTGGATTGACCACATTTGGGGAGATATGAGGGGCCCAAGAGAGAATCATTTTGTCAGAGTTTCATTGAAATACACAAAGAAACCTAGTACCCACAAGCTAAGAAACATGGAATTATTTCCAGTTGCCTAAAACGCTTTTCTGTGAGTTTGAAACTCTTTTGCTACCTTGGATTCAGCTTTGAGATACTTGAACCAGGACAGAAGCACAGTGTGCTCTTGTGAACTAAAGTGTTGTTCTGCGTTTTAAAAGTTCTAGCATTAACCATTTAAGAATTAAACTCACAGGCCTTTTCAGGCATTTTCGCCTAATCAGGGTAAACACCCAATAGACTGTAAACAAAAAACCCTTGATGGTGGGATGACCAAACTTGGGGAGTCTTGAGGGGCACATGAGAGAATCATTTTTTCAGAGTTTCATTGAAATACACAAATAAACCTAGTGCCCACAAGCTAAGAAACATGGAATTATTTCCATTTGCCTAAATCGATTTTCTGTGAGTTTGAAAGTCTTTTGCTACCTAGTGATTCAGCTTTGAGATATTTTATCCAGGACAGAAGCACAGTGGGCTCTTGTGATATGAAGTGCTTTTATGCATTTTCAAAGTTCTAGCTTTAACCATTGAGGAATAAAACTACAGGTGTTTTCAGTGAAATTCGCCTAATCAGGGTAAACATCCAATAACTCTAAAAAAAAAACCCGTGATGTTGCGATGACCAAATTTTGGGGAGCCATGAGGGGCACAAGAGAGAATCATTTTGTCAGAGTTTCATTGAAATACACAAAGAAACCTAGTATCCACAAGCTAAGAAACATGGAATTATTTCCAGTTGGCTAAAACGCTTTTCTGTGAGTTTGAAACTCTTTTGCTACATAGTGATTCAGCTTTGAGATACTTGAACCAGGATAGAAGCACAGTGTGTTCTTGTGATCTAAAGTGTTGTTCTGCGTTTTTAAAGTTCTAGCATTAACCATTGAGGATTTAAACTAACAGGCATTTTCAGTGAAATTCGCCTAATCAGGGTAAACATCCAATAGGCTCTAACCAAAAAAGCCGTGATGGTGAGATGACCAAATTTGGGGAGCCATGAGGGACACAAGAGAGAATCATTCTGTCAGAGTTTCATTGAAATACACAAAGAACCCTAGTACCCCGAAGCTAAGAAACATGGAATTATTTCCAGTTGGCCTAAATCGCTTTTCTGTGAGTTTGAAACTCTTTTGCTACCTAGTGATTCAGCTTTTACTTGAACCAGGACAGAAGCACAGTGTGCTCTTGTGATCTGAAGTGCTTTTCTGCATTTTCAAAGTTCTAGCTTAACCATTGAGGAAATTAAACTACAGGCGTTTTCAGTGAAATTCGCCTAATCAGGGTAAACATCCAATGGCTCTAAACAAAAAACCCGTGATGGTGGTGATGACCACAGATTGGGGAGCCATGAGGGGCCAAGAGACATTTGTCAGAGTTTCATTGAAATACACAAAGAAACCTAGTACCCCGAAGCTAAGAAACATGGAATTATTTCCAGTTGGCTAAATGGCTTTTCTGTGAGTTTGAAACTCTTTTGCTACCTAGTGATTCATCTTTGAGATAGTTGAACCAGGACAGAAGCACAGTGTGCTCTTGTGATCTGAAGTGCTTTTCTGCATTTTCAATGTTCTAGCATTAACCATTAAAAAATTAAACTACAGGCGTTTTCAGTGAAATTCGCCTAATCAGGGTAAACATCCAATAGGCTCTAAACAAAAAACCCGTGATGGTGGATTGACCACATTTGGGGAGCCATGAGGGGCCCAAGGGAGAATCATTTTGTCAGAGTTTCATTGAAATACACAAAGAAACCTAGTACCCACAAGCTAAGAAACATGGAATTATTTCCATATGCCTAAATCGATTTTCTGTGAGTTTGAAACTCTTTTGCTACCTGGTGATTCAGCTTTGAGATACTTGAACCAGGACAGAAGCACAGTGGGCTCTTGTGATATGAAGTGCTTTTATGCATTTTCAAAGTTCTAGCTTTAACCATTGAGGAATAAAACTACAGGCGTTTTCAGTGAAATTCGCCTAATCAGGGTAAACATCCAATAACTCTAAACAAGAAAACCCGTGATGTTGCGATGACCAAATTTTGGGAGCCATGAGGGGCACAAGAGAGAATCATTTTGTCAGAGTTTCATTGAAATACACAAAGAAACCTAGTGCCCAGAAGCTAAGAAACATGGAATTATTTCCAGTTGGCTAAATCGCTTTTCTGTGAGTTTGAAACTCTTTTGCTACCTAGTGATTCAGCTTTGAGATACTTGAACCAGGACAGAAGCACAGTGTGCTCTTGTGATCTGAAGTTCTTTTCTGCATTTTCAAAGTTCTAGAATTAACCATTGAGGAATTAAACTACAGGCGTTTTCACTGAAATTCGCCTAATCAGGGTAAACATCAAATAGGCTCTAAAAAGAAAAAAACCCGTGATGGCGGTATGACCAAATTTGGTGAGCCATGAGGGGCACAAGAGAGAATCATTTTGTCACAGTTTCATTGAAATACACAAAGAAACCTAGTACCCAGATGCTAAGAAACATGGAATTATTTTCAGTTGGCTAAATCGCTTTTCTGTGAGTTTGAAACTCTTTTGCTACCTAGTGATTCACCTTTGAGATACTTGAACCAGGACAGGAGCACAGTGTGCTCTTGTGATCTGAAGTGCTTTTATGCATTTTCAAAGTTCTAGCTTAACCATTGTGGAATTAAACTACAGGCGTTTTCAGTGAAATTCCCTAATCAGGGTAAATATCCAATAACTCTAAACAAAAAACCCTTGATGGTGGGATGACCAAATTTGGGGAGCCATGAGGGGCAAAAGAGAGAATCATTTTGTCAGAGTTTCATTGAAATACACAAAGAACCCTAGTACCCAGAAGCTAAGAAACATGGAATTATTTCCAGTTAGCTAAATCGCTTTTCTGTGAGTTCGAAACTCTTTTGCTACCTAATGATTCAGCTTTGAGATACTTGAACCAGGACAGAAGCACAGTGTGCTCTTGTGATCTGAAGTGCTTTTCTGCATTTTAAATATTCTAGCATTAACCATTGAAGAATTAAACTACAGGCGTTTTCAATGAAATTCGCCTAATCAGGGTAAACATCCAATAGGCTCTAAACAAAAAACCCGTGATGGTGGATTCACCACATTTGGGGAGATATGAGGGGCCCAAGAGAGAATCATTTTGTCAGAGTTTCATTGAAATACACAAAGAAACCTAGTACCCACAAGCTAAGAAACATGGAATTATTTCCAGTTGCCTAAAACGCTTTTCTGTGAGTTTGAAACTCTTTTGCTACCTTGGATTCAGCTTTGAGATACTTGAACCAGGACAGAAGCACAGTGTGCTCTTGTGAACTAAAGTGTTGTTCTGCGTTTTAAAAGTTCTAGCATTAACCATTTAAGAATTAAACTCACAGGCCTTTTCAGGCATTTTCGCCTAATCAGGGTAAACACCCAATAGACTGTAAACAAAAAACCCTTGATGGTGGGATGACCAAACTTGGGGAGTCTTGAGGGGCACATGAGAGAATCATTTTTTCAGAGTTTCATTGAAATACACAAATAAACCTAGTGCCCACAAGCTAAGAAACATGGAATTATTTCCATTTGCCTAAATCGATTTTCTGTGAGTTTGAAAGTCTTTTGCTACCTAGTGATTCAGCTTTGAGATATTTTATCCAGGACAGAAGCACAGTGGGCTCTTGTGATATGAAGTGCTTTTATGCATTTTCAAAGTTCTAGCTTTAACCATTGAGGAATAAAACTACAGGTGTTTTCAGTGAAATTCGCCTAATCAGGGTAAACATCCAATAACTCTAAAAATAAACCCGTGATGTTGCGATGACCAAATTTTGGGAGCCATGAGGGGCACAAGAGAGAATCATTTTGTCAGAGTTTCATTGAAATACACAAAGAAACCTAGTATCCACAAGCTAAGAAACATGGAATTATTTCCAGTTGGCTAAAACGCTTTTCTGTGAGTTTGAAACTCTTTTGCTACATAGTGATTCAGCTTTGAGATACTTGAACCAGGATAGAAGCACAGTGTGTTCTTGTGATCTAAAGTGTTGTTCTGCGTTTTTAAAGTTCTAGCATTAACCATTGAGGATTTAAACTAACAGGCATTTTCAGTGAAATTCGCCTAATCAGGGTAAACATCCAATAGGCTCTAACCAAAAAAGCCGTGATGGTGAGATGACCAAATTTGGGGAGCCATGAGGGACACAAGAGAGAATCATTCTGTCAGAGTTTCATTGAAATACACAAAGAACCCTAGTACCCCGAAGCTAAGAAACATGGAATTATTTCCAGTTGGCTAAATGGCTTTTCTGTGAGTTTGAAACTCTTTTGCTACCTAGTGATTCATCTTTGAGATAGTTGAACCAGGACAGAAGCACAGTGTGCTCTTGTGATCTGAAGTGCTTTTCTGCATTTTCAATGTTCTAGCATTAACCATTAAAAAATTAAACTACAGGCGTTTTCAGTGAAATTCGCCTAATCAGGGTAAACATCCAATAGGCTCTAAACAAAAAAACCGTGATGGTGGATTGACCACATTTGGGGAGCCATGAGGGGCCCAAGGGAGAATCATTTTGTCAGAGTTTCATTGAAATACACAAAGAAACCTAGTACCCACAAGCTAAGAAACATGGAATTATTTCCATTTGCCTAAATCGATTTTCTGTGAGTTTGAAACTCTTTTGCTACCTAGTGATTCAGCTTTGAGATACTTGAACCAGGACAGAAGTACAGTGGGCTCTTGTGATATGAAGTGCTTTTATGCATTCTCAAAGTTCTAGCTTTAACCATTGAGGAATAAAACTACAGGCGTTTTCAGTGAAATTCGCCTAATCAGGGTAAACATCCAATAACTCTAAACAAAAAACCCGTGATGGTGGGATGACCAAATTTGGGGAGCCATGAGGGTCACAAGATAGAATCATTTTGTCAGAGTTTCATTGAAATACACAAAGAACCCTAGTACCCAGAAGCTAAGAAACATGGAATTATTTCCAGTTGACTAAAATTGCTTTTCTGTGAGATTGAAACTCTTTTGCTACCTAGTGATTCAGCTTTGAGATACTTGAACCAGGACAGAAGCACAGTGTGCTCTTGTGATCTGAAGTTCTTTTCTGCATTTTCAAAGTTCTAGCATTAACCATTGAAGAATTAAACTACAGGCGTTTTCAGTGAAATTCGCCTAATCAGGGTAAACATCCAATAGGCTCTAAAAAAAAAAAAAAAACCCGTGATGGCGGTATGACCAAATTTGGGGAGCCATGAGGGGCACAAGAGAGAATCATTTTGTCACAGTTTCATTGAAATACACAAAGAAACCTAGTACCCAGATGCTAAGAAACATGGAATTATTTTCAGTTGGCTAAATCGCTTTTCTGTGAGTTTGAAACTCTTTTGCTACCTAGTGATTCACCTTTGAGATACTTGAACAAGGACAGGAGCACAGTGTGCTCTTGTGATCTGAAGTGCTTTTCTGCATTTTGCTCTTGTGATCTGAAGTGCTTTTCTGCATTTTAAATATTCTAGCATTAACCATTGAAGAATTAAACTACAGGCGTTTTCAATGAAATTCGCCTAATCAGGGTAAACATCCAATAGGCTCTAAACAAAAAACTCATGATGGTGGATTGACCACATTTGGGGAGATATGAGGGACCCAGAGAGAATCATTTTGTCAGAGTTTCATTGAAATACACAAAGAAACCTAGTACCCACAAGCTAAGAAACATGGAATTATTTCCAGTTGCCTAAAACGCTTTTCTGTGATTTTGAAACTCTTTTGCTACCTTGGATTCAGCTTTGAGATACTTGAACCAGGACAGAAGCACAGTGTGCTCTTGTGAACTAAAGTGTTGTTCTGCGTTTTAAAAGTTCTAGCATTAACCATTTAAGAATTAAACTCACAGGCGTTTTCAGGCATTTTCGCCTAATCAGGGTAAACATCCAATAGACTGTAAACAAAACACCATTGATGGTGGGATGACCAAACTTGGGGAGTCTTGAGGGGCACATGAGAGAATCATTTTTTCAGAGTTTCATTGAAATACACAAATAAACCTAGTGCCCACAAGCTAAGAAACATGGAATTATTTCCATTTGCCTAAATCGATTTTCTGTGAGTTTGAAACTCTTTTGCTACCTGGTGATTCAGCTTTGAGATACTTGAACCAGGACAGAAGCACAGTGGGCTCTTGTGATATGAAGTGCTTTTATGCATTTTCAAAGTTCTAGCTTTAACCATTGAGGAATAAAACTACAGGCGTTTTCAGTGAAATTCGCCTAATCAGGGTAAACATCCAATAACTCTAAACAAGAAAACCCGTGATGTTGCGATGACCAAATTTTGGGAGCCATGAGGGGCACAAGAGAGAATCATTTTGTCAGAGTTTCATTGAAATACACAAAGAAACCTAGTGCCCAGAAGCTAAGAAACATGGAATTATTTCCAGTTGGCTAAATCGCTTTTCTGTGAGTTTGAAACTCTTTTGCTACCTAGTGATTCAGCTGTGAGATACTTGAACCAGGACAGAAGCACAGTGTGCTCTTGTGATCTGAAGTTCTTTTCTGCATTTTCAAAGTTCTAGAATTAACCATTGAGGAATTAAACTACAGGCGTTTTCAGTGAAATTCGCCTAATCAGGGTAAACATCAAATAGGCTCTAAAAAAAAAAAACCCGTGATGGCGGTATGACCAAATTTGGTGAGCCATGAGGGGCACAAGAGAGAATCATTTTGTCACAGTTTCATTGAAATACACAAAGAAACCTAGTACCCAGATGCTAAGAAACATGGAATTATTTTCAGTTGGCTAAATCGCTTTTCTGTGAGTTTGAAACTCTTTTGCTACATAGTGATTCACCTTTGAGATACTTGAACCAGGACAGGAGCACAGTGTGCTCTTGTGATCTGAAGTGCTTTTATGCATTTTCAAAGTTCTAGCTTTAACCATTGTGGAATTAAACTACAGGCGTTTTCAGTGAAATTCCCCTAATCAGGGTAAATATCCAATAACTCTAAACAAAAAACCCTTGATCGTGGGATGACCAAATTTGGGGAGCCATGAGGGGCAAAAGAGAGAATCATTTTGTCAGAGTTTCATTGAAATACACAAAGAACCCTAGTACCCAGAAGCTAAGAAACATGGAATTATTTCCAGTTAGCTAAATCGCTTTTCTGTGAGTTCGAAACTCTTTTGCTACCTAATGATTCAGCTTTGAGATACTTGAACCAGGACAGAAGCACAGTGTGCTCTTGTGATCTGAAGTGCTTTTCTGCATTTTAAATATTCTAGCATTAACCATTGAAGAATTAAACTACAGGCGTTTTCAATGAAATTCGCCTAATCAGGGTAAACATCCAATAGGCTCTAAACAAAAAACCCGTGATGGTGGATTCACCACATTTGGGGAGATATGAGGGGCCCAAGAGAGAATCATTTTGTCAGAGTTTCATTGAAATACACAAAGAAACCTAGTACCCACAAGCTAAGAAACATGGAATTATTTCCAGTTGCCTAAAACGCTTTTCTGTGAGTTTGAAACTCTTTTGCTACCTTGGATTCAGCTTTGAGATACTTGAACCAGGACAGAAGCACAGTGTGCTCTTGTGAACTAAAGTGTTGTTCTGCGTTTTAAAAGTTCTAGCATTAACCATTTAAGAATTAAACTCACAGGCCTTTTCATGCATTTTCGCCTAATCAGGGTAAACACCCAATAGACTGTAAACAAAAAACCCTTGATGGTGGGATGACCAAACTTGGGGAGTCTTGAGGGGCACATGAGAGAATCATTTTTTCAGAGTTTCATTGAAATACAAAAATAAACCTAGTGCCCACAAGCTAAGAAACATGGAATTATTTCCATTTGCCTAAATCGATTTTCTGTGAGTTTGAAAGTCTTTTGCTACCTAGTGATTCAGCTTTGAGATACTTTAACCAGGACAGAAGCACAGTGGGCTCTTGTGATATGAAGTGCTTTTATGCATTTTCAAAGTTCTAGCTTTAACCATTGAGGAATAAAACTACAGGTGTTTTCAGTGAAATTCGCCTAATCAGGGTAAACATCCAATAACTCTAAACAAAAAACCCGTGATGTTGCGATGACCAAATTTTGGGAGCCATGAGGGGCACAAGAGAGAATCATTTTGTCAGAGTTTCATTGAAATACACAAAGAAACCTAGTATCCACAAGCTAAGAAACATGGAATTATTTCCAGTTGGCTAAAACGCTTTTCTGTGAGTTTGAAACTCTTTTGCTACATAGTGATTCAGCTTTGAGATACTTGAACCAGGATAGAAGCACAGTGTGTTCTTGTGATCTAAAGTGTTGTTCTGCGTTTTTAAAGTTCTAGCATTAACCATTGAGGATTTAAACTAACAGGCATTTTCAGTGAAATTCGCCTAATCAGGGTAAACATCCAATAGGCTCTAACCAAAAAAGCCGTGATGGTGAGATGACCAAATTTGGGGAGCCATGAGGGACACAAGAGAGAATCATTCTGTCAGAGTTTCATTGAAATACACAAAGAACCCTAGTACCCCGAAGCTAAGAAACATGGAATTATTTCCAGTTGGCTAAATGGCTTTTCTGTGAGTTTGAAACTCTTTTGCTACCTAGTGATTCATCTTTGAGATAGTTGAACCAGGACAGAAGCACAGTGTGCTCTTGTGATCTGAAGTGCTTTTCTGCATTTTCAATGTTCTAGCATTAACCATTAAAAAATTAAACTACAGGCGTTTTCAGTGAAATTCGCCTAATCAGGGTAAACATCCAATAGGCTCTAAACAGAAAACCCGTGATGGTGGATTGACCACATTTGGGGAGCCATGAGGGGCCCAAGGGAGAATCATTTTGTCAGAGTTTCATTGAAATACACAAAGAAACCTAGTACCCACAAGCTAAGAAACATGGAATTATTTCCATTTGCCTAAATCGATTTTCTGTGAGTTTGAAACTCTTTTGCTACCTAGTGATTCAGCTTTGAGATACTTGAACCAGGACAGAAGCACAGTGGGCTCTTGTGATATGAAGTGCTTTTATGCATTCTCAAAGTTCTAGCTTTAACCATTGAGGAATAAAACTACAGGCGTTTTCAGTGAAATTCGCCTAATCAGGGTAAACATCCAATAACTCTAAACAAAAAACCCGTGATGTTGCGATGACCAAATTTTGGGAGCCATGAGGGGCACAAGAGAGAATCATTTTGTCAGAGTTTCATTGAAATACACAAAGAAACCTAGTATCCACAAGCTAAGAAACATGGAATTATTTCCAGTTGGCTAAAACGCTTTTCTGTGAGTTTGACACTCTTTTGCTACCTAGTGATTCAGCTTTGAGATACTTGAACCAGGATAGAAGCACAGTGTGTTCTTGTGATCTAAAGTGTTGTTCTGGGTTTTTAAAGTTCTAGCATTAACCATTGAGGATTTAAACTAACAGGCATTTTCAGTGAAATTCGCCTAATCAGGGTAAACATCCAATAGGCTCTAACCAAAAAAAGCCGTGATGGTGAGATGACCAAATTTGGGGAGCCATGAGGGACACAGGAGAGAATCATTTTGTCAGAGTTTCATTGAAATACACAAAGAAACCTAGTGGCCAGAAGCTAATAAACATGGAATTATTTTCAGTTGGCTAAATCGCTTTTCTGTGAGTTTGAAACTCTTTTGCTACCTAGTGATTCAGCTTTGAGATACTTGAACCAGGACAGAAGCAGAGTGTGCTCTTGTGATATAAAGTGCTTTTATGCATTTTCAAAGTTCTAGCTTTAACCATTGAGTAATTAAACTACAGGCGTTTTCAGTGAAATTCGCCTAATCAGGGTAAACATCCAATAACTCTAAACAAAAAACCCGTGATGGTGGGATGACCAAATTTGGGGAGCCATGAGGGTCACAAGATAGAATCATTTTGTCAGAGTTTCATTGAAATACACAAAGAAACCTAGTACCCAGAAGCTAAGAAACATGGAATTATTTCCAGTTGACTAAATCGCTTCTCTGTGAGATTGAAACTCTTTTGCTACCTAGTGATTCAGCTTTGAGATACTTGAACCAGGACAGAAGCACAGTGTGCTCTTGTGATCTGAAGTTCTTTTCTGCATTTTCAAAGTTCTAGCATTAACCATTGAGGAATTAAACTACAGGCGTTTTCAGTGAAATTCGCCTAATCAGGGTAAACATCCAATAGGCTCTAAAAAAAAAAAACCCGTGATGGCGGTATGACCAAATTTGGGGAGCCATGAGGGGCACAAGAGAGAATCATTTTGTCACAGTTTCATTGAAATACACAAAGAAACCTAGTACCCAGATGCTAAGAAACATGGAATTATTTTCAGTTGGCTAAATCGCTTTTCTGTGAGTTTGAAACTCTTTTGCTACCTAGTGATTCAGCTTTGAGATACTTGAACCAGGACAGGAGCACAGTGTGCTCTTGTGATCTGAAGTGCTTTTATGCATTTTCAAAGTTCTAGCTTTAACCATTGAGGAATTAAACTACAGGCGTTTTCAGTGAAATTCGCCTAATCAGGGTAAACATCCAATAACTCTAAACAAAAAACCTGTGATGGTGGGATGACCAAATTTGGGGAGCCATGAGGGGCACAAGAGAGAATCATTCTGTCAGAGTTTCATTGAAATACACAAAGAACCCTAGTACCCAGAAGCTAAGAAACATGGAATTATTTCCAGTTGGCTATATCGCTTTTCTGTGAGTTTGAAACTCTTTTGCTACCTAGTGATTCATCTTTGAGATACTTGAACCAGGACAGAAGCACAGTGTTCTCTTGTGATCTGAATTGCTTTTCTGCATTTTCAATGTTCTAGCATTAACCATTGAAAAATTAAACTACAGGCATTTTCAGTGAAATTCGCCTAATCAGGGTAAACATCCAATAGGCTCTAACCAAAAAAAGCCGTGATGGTGAGTTGACCAAATTGGGGAGCCATGAGGGACACAAGAGAGAATCATTTTGTCAGAGTTTCATTGAAATACACAAAGAAACCTAGTACCTAGAAGCTAAGAAACATAGAATTATTTCCAGTTGGCTAAATCGCTTTTCTGTGAGTTTGAAACTCTTTTGCTACCTAGTGATTCAGCTTTGAGATACTTGAACCAGGACAGAACCACAGTGTGCTCTTGTGATCTGAAGTGCTTTTCTGCATTTTCAATATTCTAGCATTAACCATTGAAGAATTAAACTACAGGCGTTTTCAGTGAAATTCGCCTAATCAGGGTAAACATCCAATAGGCTCTAAACAAAAAACCCGTGATGGTGGATTGACCACATTTGGGGAGCTATGAGGGGCACAAGAGAGAATCATTTTGTCAGAGTTTCATTGAAATACACAAAGAAACCTTGAACCCACAAGCTAAGAAACATGGAATTATTTCCAGTTGGCAAAAAACGCTTTTCTGTGAGTTTGAAACTCTTTTGCTACATAGTGATTCAGCTTTGAGATACTTGAACCAGGACAGAAGCACAGTGTGCTCTTGTGATCTGAAGTGCTTTTCTGCATTTTCAATATTCTAGCATTAACCATTGAAGAATTAAACTACAGGCGTTTTCACTGAAATTCGCCTAATCAGGGTAAACATCCAATAGGCTCTAAACAAAAAACCCGTGATGGTGAGATGACCAAACTTGGGGAGTCTTTAGGGGCACATGAGAAAATCATTTTTTCAGAATTTCATTGAAATACACAAAGAAACCTAGTACCCACAAGCTAAGAAACATGGAATTATTTCCATCTGGCTAAATCGCTTTTCTGTGAGTTTGAAACTCCTTTGCTACCTAGTGATTCAGCTTTGAGATACTTGAACCAGGACAAAAGCACAGTGTGCTCTTGTGATATGAAGTGCTTTTATGCATTTGCAATGTTCTAGCTTTAACCATTGAGGAATTAAACTACAGGCGTTTTCAGTGAAATTCGCCTAATCAGGGTAAACATCCAATAACTCTAAAAAAAAAAACCCGTGATGGTGGGATGACCAAATTTGGGGAGCCATGAGGGGCACAAGAGAGAATCATTTTGTGAGAGTTTCATTGAAATACACAAAGAACACTAGTACAGAGAGGCTAAGAAACATGGAATTATTTCCAGTTGGCTAAATCGCTTTTCTGTGAATTTGAAACTCTTTTGCTACCTAGTGATTCAGCTTTGAGATACTTGAACCAGGACAGAAGCACAGTGTGCTCTTGTGATCTGAAGTTCTTTTCTGCATTTTCAATATTCTAGCATTAACCATTGAAGAATTAAACTACAGGCGTTTTCAGTGAAATTCGCCTAATCAGGGTAAACATCCAATATGCTCTAAACAAAAAACCCGTGATGGTGGATTGACCACATTTGGGGAGCTATGAGGGGCCCAAGAGAGAATCATTTTGTCCGAGTTTCATTGAAATACACAAAGAAACCTAGTACCCACAAGCTAAGAAACATGGAATTATATCCAGTTGGCAAAAATGCTTTTCTGTGAGTTTGAAACTCTTTTGCTACCTAGTAATTCAGCTTTGAGATACTTGAACCAGGATAGAATCACAGTGTGCTCTTGTGATCTAAAGTGTTGTTCTGCGTTTTTAACGTTCTAGCATTAACCATTGAGGATTTAAACTAACAGGCGTTTTCAGTGAAATTCGCCTAATCAGGGTAAAATATCCAATAACTCTAAACAAAAATCCCGTGATGGCGAGATGACCAAATTTGGGGAGCCATGAGGGGCACAAGAGAGAATCATTCTGTCAGAGTTTCATTGAAATACACAAAGAACCCTAGTACCCAGAAGCTAAGAAACATGGAATTATTTCCAGTTGGCTAAAAGGCTTTTCTGTGAGTTTGAAACTCTTTTGCTACCTAGTGATTCATCTTTGAGATACTTGAACCAGGACAGAAGCACAGTGTGCTCTTGTGATCTGAAGTGCTTTTCTGCATTTTCAATGTTCTAGCATTAACCATTAAAAAATTAAACTACAGGCGTTTTCAGTGAAATTCGCCTAATCAGGGTAAACATCCAATAGGCTCTAAACAAAAAACCCGTGATGATGGATTGACCACATTTGGGGAGCCATGAGGGGCCCAAGGGAGAATCATTTTGTCAGAGTTTCATTGAAATACACAAAGAAACCTAGTACCCACAAGCTAAGAAACATGGAATTATTTCCATTTGCCTAAATCGATTTTCTGTGAGTTTGAAACTCTTTTGCTACCTAGTGATTCAGCTTTGCGATACTTGAACCAGGACAGAAGCACAGTGGGCTCTTGTGATATGAAGTGCTGTTATGCATTTTCAAAGTTCTAGCTTTAACCATTGAGAAATAAAACTACAGGCGTTTTCAGTGAAATTCGCCTAATCAGGGTAAACATCCAATAACTCTAAACAAAAAACCCGTGATGTTGCGATGACCAAATTTGGGGAGCCATGAGGGGCACAAGAGAGAATCATTTTGTCAGAGTTTCATTGAAATACACAAAGAAACCTAGAATCCACAAGCTAAGAAACATGGAATTATTTCCAGTTGGCTAAAACGCTTTTCTGTGAGTTTGAAACTCTTTTGCTACCTAGTGATTCAGCTTTGAGATACTTGAACCACGATAGAAGCACAGTGTGCTCTTGTGATCTAAAGTGTTGTTCTGGGTTTTTAAAGTTCTAGCATTAACCATTGAGGATTTAAACTAACAGGCATTTTCAGTGAAATTCGCCTAATCAGGGTAAACATCCAATAGGCTCTAAACCAAAAAAAAGCCCGTGATGGTGAGATGACCAAATTTGGGGAGCCATGAAGGACAAAGAGAGAATCATTTTGTCAGAGTTTCATTGAAATACACAAAGAAACCTAGTGCCCAGAAGCTAAGAAACATGGAATTATTTCCAGTTGGCTAAATCGCTTTTCTGTGAGTTTGAAACTCTTTTGCTACCTAGTGATTCAGCTTTGAGATACTTGAACCAGGACAGAAGCACAGTGTGCTCTTGTGATTGAAGTGCTGTTTTCTGCATTTTCAAAGTTCTAGCTTTAACCATTGAGAAATAAAACTACAGGCGTTTTCAGTGAAATTCGCCTAATCAGGGTAAACATCCAATAACTCTAAACAAAAAACCCGTGATGTTGCGATGACCAAATTTGGGGAGCCATGAGGGGCACAAGAGAGAATCATTTTGTCAGAGTTTCATTGAAATACACAAAGAAACCTAGAATCCACAAGCTAAGAAACATGGAATTATTTCCAGTTGGCTAAAACGCTTTTCTGTGAGTTTGAAACTCTTTTGCTACCTAGTGATTCAGCTTTGAGATACTTGAACCACATAGAAGCACAGTGTGCTCTTGTGATCTAAAGTGTTGTTCTGGGTTTTTAAAGTTCTAGCATTAACCATTGAGGATTTAAACTAACAGGCATTTTCAGTGAAATTCGCCTAATCAGGGTAAACATCCAATAGGCTCTAACCAAAAAAGCCGTGATGGTGAGATGACCAAATTTGGGGAGCCATGAAGGACACAAGAGAGAATCATTTTGTCAGAGTTTCATTGAAATACACAAAGAAACCTAGTGCCCAGAAGCTAAGAAACATGGAATTATTTCCAGTTGGCTAAATCGCTTTTCTGTGAGTTTGAAACTCTTTTGCTACCTAGTGATTCAGCTTTGAGATACTTGAACCAGGACAGAAGCACAGTGTGCTCTTGTGATCTGAAGTTCTTTTCTGCATTTTCAAAGTTCTAGCATTAACCATTGAGGAATTAAACTACAGGCGTTTTCAGTGAAATTCGCCTAATCAGGGTAAACATCCAATAGGCTCTAACCAAAAAAGCCGTGATGTTGCGATGACCAAATTTTGGGAGCCATGAGGGGCACAAGAGAGAATCATTTTGTCAGAGTTTCATTGAAATACACAAAGAAACCTAGAATCCACAAGCTAAGAAACATGGAATTATTTTCAGTTGGCTAAATCGCTTTTCTGTGAGATTGAAACTCTTTTGCTACCTAGTGATTCAGCTTTGAGATACTTGAACCAGGACAGAAGCACAGTGTGCTCTTGTGATCTGAAGTTCTTTTCTGCATTTTCAAAGTTCTAGCATTAACCATTGAGGAATTAAACTACAGTCGTTTTCAGTGAAATTCGCCTAATCAGGGTAAACATCCAATAGGCTCGAAAAAAAAAAACCCGTGATGGCGGTATGACCAAATTTGGGGAGCAATGAAGGGCACAAGAGAGAATCATTTTGTCACAGTTTTCATTGAAATACACAAAGAAACCTAGTACCCAGATGCTAAGAAACATGGAATTATTTTCAGTTGGCTAAATCGCTTTTCTGTGAGTTTGAAACTCTTTTGCTACCTAGTGATTCAGCTTTGAGATACTTGAACCAGGACAGGAGCACAGTGTGCTCTTGTGATCTGAAGTGCTTTTATGCATTTTCAAAGTTCTAGCTTTAACCATTGAGGAATTAAACTACAGGCGTTTTCAGTGAAATTCGCCTAATCAGGGTAAACATCCAATAACTCTAAACAAAAAACCCGTGATGGTGGGATGACCAAATTTGGGGAGCCATGAGGGGCACAAGAGAGAATCATTCTGTCAGAGTTTCATTGAAATACACAAAGAAACCTAGTACCCACAAGCTAAGAAACATGGAATTATTTCCAGTTGCCTAAAACGCTGTTCTGTGAGTTTGAAACTCTTTTGCTACCTTGGATTCAGCTTTGAGATACTTGAACCAGGACAGAAGCACAGTGTGCTCTTGTGAACTAAAGTGTTGTTCTGCGTTTTAAAAGTTCTAGCATTAACCATTTAAGAATTAAACTCACAGGCGTTTTCAGGCATTTTCGCCTAATCAGGGTAAACATCCAATAGACTGTAAACAAAACACCCTTGATGGTGGGATGACCAAACTTGGGGAGTCTTGAGGGGCACATGAGAGAATCATTTTGTCAGAGTTTCACTGAAATACACAAAGAAACCTAGTGCCCAGAAGCTAAGAAACATGGAATTATTTCCAGTTGGCTAAATCGCTTTTCTGTGAGTTTGAAACTCTTTTGCTACCTAGTGATTCAGCTTTGAGATACTTGAACCAGGACAGAAGCACAGTGTGCTCTTGTGATGTAAAGTGCTTTTATGCATTTTCAAAGTTCTAGCTTTAACCATTGAGGAATTAAACTACAGGCATTTTCAGTGAAATTCGCCTAATCAGGGTAAACATCCAATAACTCTAAACAAAAAAACCCGTGATGGTGGGATGACCAAATTTGGGGAGCCATGAGGGTCACAAGATAGAATCATTTTGTCAGAGTTTCATTGAAATACACAAAGAACCCTAGTACCCAGAAGCTAAGAAACATGGAATTATTTCCATTTGCCTAAATCGCTTTAGTGTGAGTTTGAAACTCCTTTGCTTCCTAGTGATTCACCTTTGAGATACTTGACCCAGGACAGAAGCACAGTGGTCTCTTGTGATATGAAGTGCTTTTATGCAATTTCAAAGTTGTAGCTTTAACCATTGAGGAATTAAACTACAGGCGTTTTCAGTGAAATTCAACTAATCAGGGTAAACATCCAATAATCTAAACAAAAAACCCGTGATGGTGGGATGACCAAATTTGGGGAGCCATGAGGGGCACAAAGAGAATCATTTTGTCAGAGTTTCATTGAAATACACAAAGAACCCTAGTACCCACAAGCTAAGAAACATGGAATTATTTCCAGTTGGCTAAATCGCTTTTTTGTGAGTTCGAAACTCTTTTGCTACCTAATGATTCAGCTTTGAGATACTTGAACCAGGACAGAAGCACAGTGTGCTCTTGTGATCTGAAGTGCTTTTCTGCATTTTAAATATTCTAGCATTAACCATTGAAGAATTAAACTACAGGCGTTTTCAATGAAATTCGCCTAATCAGGGTAAACATCCAATAGGCTCTAAACAAAATACCCGTGATGGTGGATTGACCACATTTGGGGAGATATGAGGGGCCCAAGAGAGAATCATTTTGTCAGAGTTTCATTGAAATACACAAAGAAACCTAGTACCCACAAGCTAAGAAACATGGAATTATTTCCAGTTGCCTAAAACGCTTTTCTGTGAGTTTGAAACTCTTTTGCTACCTTGGATTCAGCTTTGAGATACTTGAACCAGGACAGAAGCACAGTGTGCTCTTGTGAACTAAAGTGTTGTTTTGCGTTTTAAAAGTTCTAGCATTAACCATTTAAGAATTAAACTCACAGGCGTTTTCAGGCATTTTCGCCTAATCAGGGTAAACATCCAATACTGTAAACAAAACACCCTTGATGGTGGGATGACCAAACTTGGGGAGTCTTGAGGGGCACATGAGAGAATCATTTTTTCAGAGTTTCATTGAAATACACAAATAAACCTAGTGCCCACAAGCTAAGAAACATGGAATTATTTCCATTTGCCTAAATCGATTTTCTCTGTGAGTTTGAAACTCTTTTGCTACCTAGTGATTCAGCTTTCTAAACAAGAGATACTTGAACCAGGACAGAAGCACAGTGTGCTCTTGTGATGTTTTCTGTGATTTGAAACTCTTTTGTGCTTTTATACTTGCATTTTCAAAGTTCTAGCTTTAAAGTTCCATTGAGGAATTAAACTACAGGCGTTTTCAGTGAAATTCGCCTAATCAGGGTAAACATCCAATAACTCTAAACAAAAAACCCGTGATGGTGGGATGACCAATTTGGGGAGCCATGACGGTCACAAGATAGAATCATTTTGTCAGAGTTTCATTTAAATACACAAAGAACCCTAGTACCCAGAAGCTAAGAAACATGGAATTATTTCCAGTTGGCTAAATCGCTTTTCTGTGAGAATGAAACTCTTTTGCTACCTAGTGATTCAGCTTTGAGATACTTGAACCAGGACAGAAGCACAATGTGCTCTTGTGATCTGAAGTTCTTTTCTGCATTTTCAAAGTTCTAGCATTAACCATTGAGGAATTAAACTACAGGCATTTTCAGTGAAATTCGCCTAATCAGGGTAAACATCCAATAGGCTCTAAAAAAAAAAAAAACCCGTGATGGCGGTATGATCAAATTTGGGGAGTCATGAGGGGCACAAAAGAGAATCATTTTGTCACAGTTTAATTGAAATACACAAAGAAACCTAGTACCCAGATGCTAAGAAACATGGAATTATTTTCAGTTGGCTAAATCGCTTTTCTGTGAGTTTGAAACTCTTTTGCTACCTAGTGATTCACCTTTGAGATACTTGAACCAGGACAGGAGCACAGTGTGCTCTTGTGATCTGAAGTGCTTTTATGCATTTTCAAAGTTCTAGCTTTAACCATTGTGGAATTAAACTACAGGCGTTTTCAGTGAAATTCCCCTAATCAGGGTAAACATCCAATAACTCTAAACAAAAAACCCGTGATGGTGGGATGACCAAATTTGGGGAGCCATGAGGGGCACAAGAGAGAATCATTTTGTCAGAGTTTCATTGAAATACACAAAGAACCCTAGTTCCCAGAAGCTAAGAAACATGGAATTATTTCCAGTTAGCTAAATCGCTTTTCTGTGAGTTCGAAACTCTTTTGCTACCTAATGATTCAGCTTTGAGATACTGGAACCAGGACAGAAGCACAGTGTGCTCTTGTGATCTGAAGTGCTTTTCTGCATTTTAAATATTCTAGCATTAACCATTGAAGAATTAAACTACAGGCGTTTTCAATGAAATTCGCCTAATCAGGGTGAACATCCAATAGGCTCTAAACAAAAAACCCGTGATGGTGGATTAACCACATTTGGGGAGATATGAGGGGACCAAGAGAGAATCATTTTGTCAGAGTTTCATTGAAATACACAAAGAAACCTAGTACCCACAAGCTAAGAAACATGGAATTATTTCCAGTTGCCTAAAACGCTTTTCTGTGAGTTTGAAACTCTTTTGCTACCTTGGATTCAGCTTTGAGATACTTGAACCAGGACAGAAGCACAGTGTGCTCTTGTGAACTAAAGTGTTGTTCTGCGTTTTAAAAGTTCTAGCATTAACCATTTAAGAATTAAACTCACAGGCGTTTTCAGGCATTTTCGCCTAATCAGGGTAAACATCCAATAGACTGTAAACAAAACACCCTTGATGGTGGGATGACCAAACTTGGGGAGTCTTGAGGGGCACATGAGAGAATCATTTTTTCAGAGTTTCATTGAAATACACAAATAAACCTAGTGCCCACAAGCTAAGAAACATGGAATTATTTCCATTTGCCTAAATCGATTTTCTGTGAGTTTGAAAGTCTTTTGCTACCTAGTGATTCAGCTTTGAGATACTTTAACCAGGACAGAAGCACAGTGGGCTCTTGTGATATGAAGTGCTTTTATGCATTTTCAAAGTTCTAGCATTAACCATTGAGGAATTAAACTACAGGCGTTTTCAGTGAAATTCGACTAATCAGGGTAAACATCCAATAGGCTCTAAACAAAAAACCCGTGATGGTTGGGATGACCAAATTTTGGGGATCCATGAGGGGCACTAGAGAGAATCATTTTGTCACAGTTTCATTGAAATACACAAAGAAACCTAGTACCCAGATGCTAAGAAACATGGAATTATTTTCAGTTGGCTAAATCGCTTTTCTGTGAGTTTGAAACTCTTTTGCTACCTAGTGATTCACCTTTGAGATACTTGAACCAGGACAGGAGCACAGTGTGCTCTTGTGATCTGAAGTGCTTTTATGCATTTTTCAAAGTTCTAGCATTAACCATTGAGGAATTAAACTACAGGCGTTTTCATTGAAATTCACCTAATCAGGGTAAACATCCAATAGGCTCTATACAAAAAACCCGTGATGGTGGATTGACCAAATTTGGGGAGCCATGAGGGGCACAAGAGAGAATCATTTTGTCAGAGTTTCATTGAAATACACAAAGAAACATAGTACCCACAAGCTAAGAAACATGGAATTATTTCAAGTTGGCTAAAACGCTTTTCTGTGAGTTTGAAACTCTTTTGCTACCTAGTGATTCATCTTTGAGATACTTGAACCAGGATAGAAGCACAGTGTGCTCTTGTGATCTGAAGTTCTTTTCTGCATTTTCAAAGTTCTAGCATTAACCATTGAGGAATTAAACTAACAGGCGTTTTCAGTGAAATTCGCCTAATCAGGGTAAACATCCAATAGGCTCTAAACAAAAAAAGCCGTGATGGTGAGATGACCAAATTTGGGGAGCCATGAGGGACACAAGAGAGAATCATTTTGTCAGAGTTTCATTGAAATACACAAAGAAACCTAGTACCCAGAAGCTAAGAAACATGGAATTATTTCCAGTTGGCTAAATCGCTTTTCTGTGAGTTTGAAACTCTTTTGCTACCTAGTGATTCAGCTTTGAGATACTTGAACCAGGACAGAAGCACAGTGTGCTCTTGTGATATAAAGTGCTTTTATGCATTTTCCAAAGTTCTAGCTTTAACCATTGAGGAATTAAACTACAGGCGTTTTCAGTGAAATTCGCCTAATCAGGGTAAACATCCAATAACTCTAAACAAAAAACCCGTTGATGGTGGATTGACCAAATTTGGGGAGCCATGAGGGGCACAAGAGAGAGAATCATTTTGTCAGAGTTTCATTGAAATACACAAAGAAACCTAGTACCCACAAGCTAAGAAACATGGAATTATTTCCAGTTGGCAAAAACGCTTTTCTGTGAGTTTGAAACTCTTTTGCTACCTAGTGATTCAGCTTTGAGATACTTGAACCAGGACAGAAGCACAGTGTGCTCTTGTGATCTGAAGTGCTTTTCTGCATTTTAAATTCTAGCATTAACCATTTAAGAATTAAACTCACAGGCGTTTTCAGGCATTTTCGCCTAATCAGGGTAAACATCCAATAGACTGTAAAAAAAAAAACACCCGTGATGGTGGGATCACCAAACTTGGGGAGTCTTGAGGGGCACATGAGAGAATCATTTTTTCAGAGTTTCATTGAAATACACAAATAAACCTAGTGCCCACAAGCTAAGAAACATGGAATTATTTCCATTTGCCTAAATCGATATTCTGTGAGTTTGAAAGTCTTTTGCTACCTAGTGATTCAGCTTTGAGATACTTTAACCAGGACAGAAGCACAGTGGCTCTTGTGATATGAAGTGCTTTTATGCATTTTCAAAGTTCTAGCTTAACCTTTGAGGAATAAAACTACAGGCGTTTTCAGTGAAATTCGCCTAATCAGGGTAAACATCCAATAACTCTAAACAAAAAACCCGTGATGTTGCGATGACCAAATTTTGGGAGCCATGAGGGGCACAAGAGAGAATCATTTTGTCAGAGTTTCATTGAAATACACAAAGAAACCTAGTATCCACAAGCTAAGAAACATGGAATTATTTCCAGTTGGCTAAAAACGCTTTTCTGTGAGTTTGAAACTCTTTTGCTACCTAGTGATTCAGCTTTGAGATACTTGAACCAGGATAGAGCACAGTGTGCTCTTGTGATCTAAAGTGTTGTTCTGCCTTTTTAAAGTTCTAGCATTAACCATTGAGGATTTAAACTAACAGGCATTTTCAGTTAAATTCGCCTAATCAGGGTAAACATCCAATAGGCTCTAACCAAAAAAAGCCCGTGATGGTGAGATGACCAAATTTGGGGAGCCATGAGGGACACAAGAGAGAATCATTTTGTCAGAGTTTCATTGAAATACACAAAGAAACCTAGTACCCAGAAGCTAAGAAACATGGAATTATTTCCAGTTGGCTAAATCGCTTTTCTGTGAGTTTGAAACTCTTTTGCTACCTAGTGATTCAGCTTTGAGATACTTGAACCAGGACAGAAGCACAGTGTGCTCTTGTGATATAAAGTGCTTTTATGCATTTTCAAAGTTCTAGCTTTAACCATTGAGGAATTAAACTACAGGCGTTTTCAGTGAAATTCGCCTAATCAGGGTAAACATCCAATAACTCTAAACAAAAAACCCGTGATGGTGGGATGACCAAATTTGGGGAGCCATGAGGGGCACAAGAGAGAATCATTTTGTCAGAGTTTCATTGAAATACACAAAGAAACCCTAGTACCCAGAAGCTAAGAAACATGGAATTATTTCCAGGTGGCTAAATCGCTTTTCTGTGAGTTCGAAACTCTTTTGCTACCTAATGATTCAGCTTTGAGATACTTGAACCAGGACAGAAGCACAGTGTGCTCTTGTGATCTGAAAGTGCTTTTCTGCATTTTAAATATTCTAGCATTAACCATTGAAGAATTAAACTACAGGCGTTTTCAATGAAATTCGCCTATCCAGGGTAAACATCCAATAGGCTCTAAACAAAAAAACCCGTGATGGTGGATTGACCACAACTTGGGAGATATGAGGGGCCCAAGAGAGAATCATTTTGTCAGAGTTTCATTGAAATACACAAAGAAACCTAGTACCCACAAGCTAAGAAACATGGAATTATTTCCAGTTGCCTAAAACGCTTTTCTGTGAGTTTGAAACTCTTTTGCTACCTTGGATTCAGCTTTGAGATACTTGAACCAGGACAGAAGCACAGTGTGCTCTTGTGAACTAAAGTGTTGTTCTGCGTTTTAAAAGTTCTAGCATTAACCATTTAAGAATTAAACTCACAGGCGTTTTCAGGCATTTTCGCCTAATCAGGGTAAACATCCAATAGACTGTAAACAAAACACCCTTGATGGTGGGATGACCAAATTGGGGGAGTCTTGAGGGGCACATGAGAGAATCATTTTTTCAGAGTTTCATTGAAATACACAAATAAACCTAGTGCCCACAAGCTAAGAAACATGGAATTATTTCCAGTTCGCTAAAATGCTTTTCTGTGAGTTTGAAACTCTTTTGCTACCTAGTGATTCATCTTTGAGATACTTGAACCAGGACAGAAGCACAGTGTGCTCTTGTGATCTGAAGTTCCTTTCTGCATTTTCAAAGTTCTAGCATTAACCATTGAGGAATTAAACTACAGGCGTTTTCAGTGAAATTCGACTAATCAAGGTAAACATCCAATAGGCTCTAAACAAAAAACCCCGTGATGGTGGGATGACCAAATTTGGGGATCCATGAGGGGCACTAAGAGAGAATCATTTTGTCACAGTTTCATTGAAATACACAAAGAAACCTAGTACCCAGATGCTAAGAAACATGGAATTATTTTCAGTTGGCTAAATCGCTTTTCTGTGAGTTTGAAACTCTTTTGCTACCTAGTGATTCAGCTTTGAGATACTTGAACCAGGACAGGAGCACAGTGTGCTCTTGTGATCTGAAGTGCTTTTATGAATTTTCAAAGTTCTAGCATTAACCATTGAGGAATTAAACTGCAGGCGTTTTCATTGAAATTCGCCTAATCAGGGTAAATATCCAATAACTCTAAACAAAAACCCGTGATGGTGGGATGACCGAATTTGGGGAGCCATGAGTAGCACAAGAGAGAATCATTTTGTCACAGTTTCATTGAAATACACAAAGAAACCTAGTACCCAGAAGCTAAGAAACATGGAATTATTTTCAGTTGGCTAAATCGCTTTTCTGTGAGTTTGAAACTCTTTTGCTACCTAGTGATTCATCTTTGAGATACTTGAACCAGGACAGAAGCACAGTGTGCTCTTGTGATCTGAATTGCTTTTCTGCATTTTCAATGTTCTAGCATTAACCATTGAGTTATTAATCTACAGGCGTCTTCAGTGAAATTCACCTAATCAGGGTAAATATCCAATAGGCTCTAAACAAAAAACCCGTGATGGATGATTGACCAAATTTGGGGAGCCATGAGGGGCACAAGAGAGAATCATTTTGTCAGAGTTTCATTGAAATACACAAAAAAACCTAGTACCCACAAGCTAAGAAACATGGAATTATTTCCCGTTGGCAAAAACGCTTTTCTGTGAGTTTGAAACTCTTTTGCTACCTAGTGATTCAGCTTTGAGATACTTGAACCAGTACAGAAGCACAGTGTGCTCTTGTGATCTGAAGTTCTTTTCTGCATTTTCAAAGTTCTAGCATTAACCATTGAGTTATTAAACTACAGGCGTTTTCAGTGAAATTCGCCTAATCAGGGTAAACATCCAATAGGCTCTAAACAAAAAACCCGTGATGGTGGGATGACCAAATTTGGGGAGCCATGAGAGGCACAAGAGAGAATCATTTTGTCACAGTTTCATTGAAATACACAAAGAAACCTAGTACCCAGATGCTAAGAAACATGGAATTATTTTCAGTTGGCTAAATCGCTTTTCTGTGAGTTTGAAACTCTTTTGCTACCTAGTGATTCACCTTTGAGATACTTGAACCAGGACAGGAGCACTGTGTGCTCTTGTGATCTGAAGTGCTTTTATGCATTTTCAAAGTTCTAGCATTAACCATTGAGGAATTAAACTACAGGCGTTTTCAGTGAAATTCACCTATTCAGGGTAAACATCCAATAACTCTAAACAAATAACCCGTGATGGTGGATTGACCAAATTTGGGGAGCCATGAGGGGCACAAGAGAGAATCATTTTGTCAGAGTTTCATTGAAATTCACAAAGAAACCTAGTACCCACAAGCTAAGAAACATGGAATTATTTCCAGTTGGCAAAAAACGCTTTTAAATGTGAGTTTGAAACTCTTTTCTTACCTAGTGATTCAGCTTTGAGATACTTGAACCAGGAGAGAAGCACAGTGTGCTCTTGTGATCTAAAGTGTTGTTCTGCGTTTTTAAAGTTCTAGCATTAACCATTGAGGATATTAAACTAACAGGCGTTTTCAGTGAAATTCGCCTAATCAGGGTAAACATCCAATAACTCTAAACAAAAAACCCGTGATGGTGGGATGACCAAATTTGGGGAGCCATGAGGGGCACAAGAGAGAATCATCATTTTGTCAGAGTTTCATTGAAATACACAATGAACCCTAGTACCCAGAAGCTAAGAAACATGGAATTATTTCCAGTTGGCTAAATCGCTTTTCTGTGAGTTTGAAACTCTTTTGCTACCTAGTGATTCAGCTTTGAGATACTTGAACCAGGACAGAAGCACAGTGTGCTCTTGTGATCTGAAGTGCTTTTCTGCATTTTCAAAGTTCTAGCATTAACCATTGAGGAATTAAACTACAGGCGTTTTCAGTGAAATTCGCCTAATCAGGGTAAACATCCAATAACTCTAAACAAAAAACCCGTGATGGTGGGATGACCAAATTTGGGGAGCCATGAGGGGCACAAGAGAGAATCATTTTGTCAGAGTTTCATTGAAATACACAAAGAACCCTAGTACCCAGAAGCTAAGAAACATGGAATTATTTCCAGTTGGCTATATCGCTTTTCTGTGAGTTTGAAACTCTTTTGCTACCTAGTGATTCATCTTTGAGATACTTGAACCAGGACAGAAGCACAGTGTTCTCTTGTGATCTGAATTGCTTTTATGCATTTTCAATGTTCTAGCATTAACCATTGAGGAAAATTAAACTACAGGCATTTTCAGTGAAATTCGCCTAATCAGGGTAAACATCCAATAGGCTCTAAACAAAAAAAGCCGTGATGGTGGATTGACCAAATTGGGGAGCCATGAGGGACACAAGAGAGAATCATTTTGTCAGAGTTTCATTGAAATACACAAAGAAACCTAGTACCCAGAAGCTAAGAAACATGGAATTATTTCCAGTTGGCTAAAAACGCTTTTCTGTGAGTTTGAAACTCTTTTGCTACCTAGTGATTCAGCTTTGAGATACTTGAACCAGGACAGAACCACAGTGTGCTCTTGTGATCTGAAGTGCTTTTTCTGCGCATTTTCAATATTCTAGCATTAACCATTGAAGAATTAAACTACAGGCGTTTTCAGTGAAATTCGCCTAATCAGGGTAAACATCCAATAGGCTCTAAACAAAAAACCCGTGATGGTGGATTGACCACATTTGGGGAGCTATGAGGGGCACAAGAGAGAATCATTTTGTCAGAGTTTCATTGAAATACACAAAGAAACCTTGAACCCACAAGCTAAGAAACATGGAATTATTTCCAGTTGGCTAAAACGCTTTTCTGTGAGTTTGAAACTCTTTTGCTACATAGTGATTCAGCTTTGAGATACTTGAACCAGGACAGAAGCACAGTGTGCTCTTGTGATCTGAAGTGCTTTTCTGCATTTTCAATATTCTAGCATTAACCATTGAAGAATTAAACTACAGGCGTTTTCACTGAAATTCGCCTAATCAGGGTAAACATCCAATAGGCTCTAAACAAAAAACCCGTGATGGTGGGATGACCAAACTTGGGGAGTCTTTAGAGGGGCACATGAGAGAATCATTTTTTCAGAGTTTCATTGAAATACACAAAGAAACCTAGTACCCACAGGCTAAGAAACATGGAATTATTTCCATCTGTCTAAATCGCTTTTCTGTGAGTTTGAAACTCCTTTGCTACCTAGTGATTCAGCTTTGAGATACTTGAACCAGGACAAAAGCACAGTGTGCTCTTGTGATATGAAGTGCTTTTATGCATTTGCAAAGTTCTAGCTTTAACCATTGAGGAATTAAACTCCAGGCGTTTTCAGTGAAATTCGCCTAATCAGGGTAAACATCCAATAACTCTAAACAAAAAACCCGTGATGGTGGGATGACCAAATTTGGGGAGCCATGAGGGTCACAAGAGAGAATCATTTTGTCAGAGTTTCATTGAAATACACAAAGAACCCTAGTACCCAGAGAAGCTAAGAAACATGGAATTATTTCCAGTTGGCTAAATCGCTTTTCTGTGAGTTTGAAACTCTTTTGCTACCTAGTGATTCAGCTTTGAGATACTTGAACCAGGACAGAAGCACAGTGTGCTCTTGTGATCTGAAGTGCTTTTCTGCATTTTCAATAGTTCTAGCTTTAACCATTGAGGAATTAAACTACAGGCGTTTTCAGTGAAATTCGCCTAATCAGGGTAAACATCCAATAACTCTAAACAAAAAACCCGTGATGGTGGGAATGACCAAATTTGGGGAGCCATGAGGGGCACAAGAGAGAATCATTTTGTCAGAGTTTCATTGAAATACACAAAGAACCCTAGTACCCACAAGCTAAGAAACATGGAATTATTTCCAGTTGGCAAAATCGCTTTTCTGTGAGTTTGAAACTCTTTTGCTACCTAGTGATTCAGCTTTGAGATACTTAACCAGGACAGAAGCACAGTGTGCTCTTGTGATATAAAGTGCTTTTATGCATTTTCAAAGTTCTAGCTTTAACCATTGAGGAATTAAACTACAGGCGTTTTCAGTGAAATTCGCCTAATCAGGGTAAACATCCAATAACTGTAAACAAAAAACCCGTGATGGTGGGATGACCAAATTTGGGGAGCCATGAGGTTCACAAGATAGAATCATTTTGTCAGAGTTTCATTGAAATACACAAAGAAACCCTAGTACCCAGAAGCTAAGAAACATGGAATTATTTCCAGTTGGCTAAATCGCTTTTCTGTGAGATTGAAACTCTTTTGCTACCTAGTGATTCAGCTTTGAGATACTTGAACCAGGACAGAAGCACAGTGTGCTCTTGTGATCTGAAGTGCTTTTCTGCATTTTCAAAGTTCTAGCATTAACCATTGAGGAATTAAAACTACAGTCGTTTTCAGTGAAATTCGCCTAATCAGGGTAAACATCCAATAGGCTCTAAAAAAAAAAAAAACCCGTGATGGTGGATTGACCAAATTTGGGGAGCCATGAGGGGCACAAGAGAGAATCATTTTGTCACAGTTTCATTGAAATACACAAAGAAACCTAGTACCCAGAAGCTAAGAAACATGGAATTATTTTCAGTTGGCTAAATCGCTTTTCTGTGAGTTTGAAACTCTTTTGCTACCTAGTGATTCACCTTTGAGATACTTGAACCAGGACAGGAGCACAGTGTGCTCTTGTGATATGAAGTGCTTTTATGCATTTTCAAAGTTCTAGCATTAACCATTGAGAAATTAAACTACAGGCGTTTTCATGAAATTCGCCTAATCAGGGTAAACATCCAATAGGCACTCTAAACAAAAAACCCGTGATGGTGGATTGACCAAATTTGGGGAGCCATGAGGGGCACAAGAGAGAATCATTTTGTCAGAGTTTCATTGAAATACACAAAGAAACCTAGTACCCACAAGCTAAGAAACATGGAATTATTTCAAGTTGGCTAAAAACGCTTTTCTGTGAGTTTGAAACTCTTTTGCTACCTAGTGATTCAGCTTTGAGATACTTGAACCAGGATAGAAGCACAGTGTGCTCTTGTGATCTGAAGTTCTTTTCTGCATTTTTAAAGTTCTAGCATTAACCATTGAGGAATTAAACTACAGGCATTTTCAGTGAAATTCGCCTAATCAGGGTAAACATCCAATAGGCTCTAAACAAATAACCCGTGATGGTGGATGACCAAATTTGGGGAGCCATGAGGGGCACAAGAGAGAATCATTTTGTCAGAGTTTCATTGAAATACACAAAGAAACCTAGTACCCACAAGCTAAGAAACATGGAATTATTTCCAGTTGGCTAAAAACGCTTTTCTGTGAGTTTGAAACTCTTTTGCTACCTAGTGATTCAGCTTTGAGATACTTGAACCAGGAAAGAAGCACAGTGTGCTCTTGTGATCTGAAGTGCTTTTCTGCATTTTAAAAGTTCTAGCATTAACCATTGAAGAATTAAACTACAGGCGTTTTCAGTGAAATTCGCCTAATCAGGGTAAACATCCAATAGGCTCTAAACAAAAAACCCGTGATGTTGGATTACCAAATTTTGGGAGATATGAGGGGCACAAGAGAGAATCATTTTGTCAGAGTTTCATTGAAATACACAAAGAAACCTAGTACCCACAAGCTAAGAAACATGGAATTATTTCCAGTTGGCTAAATCGCTTTTCTGTGAGTTTGAAACTCTTTTGCTACCTTGGATTCAGCTTTGAGATACTTGAACCAGGACAGAAGCACAGTGTGCTCTTGTGAACTGAAGTGTTGTTCTGCGTTTTAAAAGTTCTAGCATTAACCATTGAAGAATTAAACTCACAGGCGTTTTCAGGCATTTTCGCCTAATCAGGGTAAACATCCAATAGGCTCGTAAACAAAAAACCCTTGATGGTGGGATGACCAAACTTGGGGAGTCTTGAGGGCACATGAGAGAATCATTTTTTCAGAGTTTCATTGAAATACACAAATAAACCTAGTGCCCACAAGCTAAGAAACATGGAATTATTTCCATTTGCCTAAATCGATATTCTGTGAGTTTGAAAGTCTTTTGCTACCTAGTGATTCAGCTTTGAGATACTTTAACCAGGACAGAAGCACAGTGGGCTCTTGTGATATGAAGTGCTTTTATGCATTTTCAAAGTTCTAGCTTTAACCATTGAGGAATAAAACTACAGGCGTTTTCAGTGAAATTCGCCTAATCAGGGTAAACATCCAATAACTCTAAACAAAAAACCCGTGATGTTGGGATGACCAAATTTGGGAGCCATGAGGGGCACAAGAGAGAATCATTTTGTCAGAGTTTCATTGAAATACACAAAGAAACCTAGTATCCACAAGCTAAGAAACATGGAATTATTTCCAGTTGGCTAAAACGCTTTTCTGTGAGTTTGAAACTCTTTTGCTACCTAGTGATTCAGCTTTGAGATACTTGAACCAGGATAGGAGCACAGTGTGCTCTTGTGATCTAAAGTGTTGTTCTGCCTTTTTAAAGTTCTAGCATTAACCATTGAGGAATTAAACTAACAGGCATTTTCAGTTAAATTCGCCTAATCAGGGTAAACATCCAATACGCTCTAACCAAAAAAAGCCGTGATGGTGAGATGACCAAATTTGGGGAGCCATGAGGGGACAGAAGAGAGAATCATTTTGTCAGAGTTTCATTGAAATACACAAAGAAACCTAGTACCCAGAAGCTAAGAAACATGGAATTATTTCCAGTTGGCTAAATCGCTTTTCTGTGAGTTTGAAACTCTTTTGCTACCTAGTGATTCAGCTTTGAGATACTTGAACCAGGACAGAAGCACAGTGTGCTCTTGTGATATAAAGTGCTTTTATGCATTTTCAAAGTTCTAGCTTTAACCATTGAGGAATTAAACTACAGGCGTTTTCAGTGAAATTCGCCTAATCAGGGTAAAACATCCAATAACTCTAAACAAAAAACCCGTGATGGTGGGATGACCAAATTTGGGGAGCCATGAGGGGCAAAAGAGAGAATCATTTTGTCAGAGTTTCATTGAAACACACAAAGAACCCTAGTACCCAGAAGCTAAGAAATATGGAATTATTTCCAGGTGGCTAAATCGCTTTTCTGTGAGTTCGAAACTCTCTTTTGCTACCTAATGATTCAGCTTTGAGATGACTTGAACCAGGACAGAAGCACAGTGTGCTCTTGTGATCTGAAGTGCTTTTCTGCATTTTAAATAGTTCTAGCATTAACCATTGAAGAATGAAACTACAGGCGTTTTCAATGAAATTCGCCTATCCAGGGTAAACATCCAATAGGCTCTAAACAAAAAACCCGTGATGGTGGATTGACCACATTTTGGGAGATATGAGGGGCCCAAGAGAGAATCATTTTGTCAGAGTTTCATTGAAATACACAAAGAAACCCTAGTACCCACAAGCTAAGAAACATGGAATTATTTCCAGTTGCCTAAAACGCTTTTCTGTGAGTTTGAAACTCTTTTGCTACCTTGGATTCAGCTTTGAGATACTTGAACCAGGACAGAAGCACAGTGTGCTCTTGTGAACTAAAGTGTTGTTCTGCGTTTTAAAAGTTCTAGCATTAACCATTTAAGAATTAAACTCACAGGCGTTTTCAGGCATTTTCGCCTAATCAGGGTAAACATCCAATAGACTGTAAACAAAACACCCTTGATGGTGGGATGACCAAACTTGGGGAGTCTTGAGGGGCACATGAGAGAATCATTTTTTCAGAGTTTCATTGAAATACACAAATAAACCTAGTGCCCACAAGCTAAGAAACATGGAATTATTTCCAGTTCGCTAAAATGCTTTTCTGTGAGTTTGAAACTCTTTTGCTAACTAGTGATTCATCTTTGAGATACTTGAACCAGGACAGAAGCACAGTGTGCTCTTGTGATCTGAAGTTCCTTTCTGCATTTTCAAAGTTCTAGCATTAACCATTGAGGAATTAAACTACAGGCGTTTTCAGTGAAATTCGACTAATCAAGGTAAACATCCAATAGGCTCTAAACAAAAAACCCGTGATGGTGGGATGACCAAATTTGGGGATCCATGAGGGGCACTAGAGAGAATCATTTTGTCACAGTTTCATTGAAATACACAAAGAAACCTAGTACCCAGATGCTAAGAAACATGGAATTATTTTCAGTTGGCTAAATCGCTTTTCTGTGAGTTTGAAACTCTTTTGCTACCTAGGTGATTCACCTTTGAGATACTTGAACCAGGACAGGAGCACAGTGTGCTCTTGTGATCTGAAGTGCTTTTATGAATTTTCAAAGTTCTAGCATTAACCATTGAGGAATTAATCTGCAGGCGTTTTCATTGAAATTCGCCTAATCAGGGTAAATATCCAATAACTCTAAACAAATAACCCGTGATGGTGGGATGACCGAATTTGGGGAGCCATGAGTAGCACAAGAGAGAATCATTTTTTCACAGTTTCATTGAAATACACAAAAGGAGAAACCTAGTACCCAGATGCTAAGAAACATGGTATTATTTTCAGTTGGCTAAATCGCTTTTCTGTGAGTTTGAAACTCTTTTGCTACCTAGTGATTCATCTTTGAGATACTTGAACCAGGACAGAAGCACAGTGTGCTCTTGTGATCTGAATTGCTTTTCTGCATTTTCAATGTTCTAGCATTAACCATTGAGTTATTAATCTACAGGCGTCTTCAGTGAAATTCACCTAATCAGGGTAAACATCCAATAGGCTCTAAACACATAACCCGTGATGGATGATTGACCAAATTTGGGGAGCCATGAGGGGCACAAGAGAGAATCATTTTGTCAGAGTTTCATTGAAATACACAAAAAAAACCTAGTACCCACAAGCTAAGAAACATGGAATTATTTCCCGTTGGCAAAAACGCTTTTCTGTGAGTTTGAAACTCTTTTGCTACCTAGTGATTCAGCTTTGAGATACTTGAACCAGTACAGAAGCACAGTGTGCTCTTGTGATCTGAAGTTCTTTTCTGCATTTTCAAAGTTCTAGCATTAACCATTGAGTTATTAAACTACAGGCGTTTTCAGTGAAATTCGCCTAATCAGGGTAAACATCCAATAGGCTCTAAACACAAAACCCGTGATGGTGGGATGACCAAATTTGGGGAGCCATGAGAGGCACAAGAGCGAATCATTTTGTCACAGTTTCATTGAAATACACAAAGAAACCTAGTACCCAGAATGCTAAGAAACATGGAATTATTTTCAGTTGCTAAATCGCTTTTTCTGTGAGTTTGAAACTCTTTTGCTACCTAGTGGTTCACCTTCGAGATACTTGAACCAGGACAGGAGCACTGTGTGCTCTTGTGATCTGAAGTGATTTTTATGCATTTTCAAAGTTCTAGCATTAACCATTGAGGAATTAAACTACAGGCGTTTTCAGTGAAATTCACATATTCAGGGTAAACATCCAATAGGCTCTAAACAAATAACCCGTGATGGTGGATTGACCAAATTTGGGGAGCCATTAGGGTCACAAGAGAGAATCATTTTGTCAGAGTTTCATTGAAATTCACAAAGAAACCTAGTACCCACAAGCTAAGAAACATGGAATTATTTCCAGTTGGCAAAAACGCTTTTTATGTGAGTTTGAAACCTTTTCTTACCTAGTGATTCAGCTTTGAGATACTTGAACCAGGAGAGAAGCACAGTGTGCTCTTGTGATCTAAAGTGTTTTTCTCCGTTTTTAAAGTTCTAGCATTAACCATTGAGGATTTAAACAAACAGGCGTTTTCGGTGAAATTCGCCTAATCAGGGGTAAATATCCAATAACTCTAAACAAAAAACCCGTGATGGTGGGATGACCAAATTTGGGGAGCCATGAGGGGCACAAGAGAGAATCATTTTGTCAGAGTTTCATTGAAATACACAATGAACCCTAGTACCCAGAAGCTAAGAAACATGGAATTATTTCCAGTTGGCTAAATCGCTTTTCTGTGAGTTTGAAACTCTTTTGCTACCTAGTGATTCATCTTTGAGATACTTGAACCAGGACAGAAGCACAGTGTGCTCTTTTGATCTGAATTGCTTTTCTGCATTTTCAATGTTCTAGCATTAACCATTGAAGTATTAAACTACAGGCGTTTTCAGTGAAATTCGCCTAATCAGGGTAAACATCCAAGAGGCTCTAAACAAAAAACCCGTGATGGTGGATTGACCACATTTGGGGAGCCATGAGGGGCCCAAGAGAGAATCATTTTGTCAGAGTTTCATTGAAATACACAAAGAAACCTAGTACCCACAGGCTAAGAAACATGGAATAATTTCCAGTTGTCTAAAACGCTTTTCTGTGAGTTTGAAAATCTTTTGCTACCTAGTTATTCAGCTTTGAGATACTTGAACCAGGACAGAAGCACAGTGTGCTCTTGTGAACTAAAAGTGTTGTTCTGCGTTTTTAAAAGTTCTAGCATTAACCATTTAAGAATTAAAACTCCAGGCGTTTTCAGGCATTTTCGCCTAATCAGGGTAAACATCCAATAGACTGTAAACAAAAACACCCTTGATGGTGGGATGACCAAACTTGGGGAGTCTTGAGGGGCACATGAGAGAATCATTTTTTCAGAGTTTCATTGAAATACACAAATAAACCTAGTGCCCAGAAGCTAAGAAACATGGAATTATTTCCAGTTCGCTAAAATGCTTTTCTGTGAGTTTGAAACTCTTTTGCTACCTAGTGATTCATCTTTGAGATACTTGAACCAGGACAGAAGCACAGTGTGTGCTCTTGTGTCTGATGTTCTTTTCTGCATTTTCAAAGTTCTAGCTTTAACCATTGAGTAATTAAACTACAGGAGTTTTCAGTGAAATTCGCCTAATCAGGGTAAAAGTCCAATAACTCTAAACAAAAAAAAAACCCGTGATGGTGGGATGACCAAATTTGGGGAGCCATGAGGGGCACAAGAGAGAATCATTTTGCCAGAGTTTCATTGAAATACACAAAGAACCCTAGTACCCAGAAGCTAAGAAACATGGAATTATTTCCAGTTGGCTAAATCGCTTTTCTGTGAGTTTGAAAATCTTTTGGTAGCTAGTGATTCAGCTTTGAGATACTTGAACCAGGACAGAAGCACTGTGTGCTCTTGTGATCTGACGGTGCTTTTCTGCATTTTCAATGTTCTAGCATTAACCATTGAAGAATTAAAACTATAGGCCGTTTTCAGTGAAATTCGCATAATCAAGGTAAACATCCAATAGGCTCTAAACAAAAAACCCGTGATGGTGGATTGACCACATTTGGGGAGCCATGAGGGGCCCAAGAGAGAATCATTTTGACAGAGTTTCATTGAAATACACAATGAAACCTAGCACCCACAAGCTAAGAAACATGGAATTATTTCCAGTTGCCTAAAACGCTTTTCTGTGAGTTTCAAACTCTTTTGCTACCTTGTGATTCAGCTTTGAGATACTTGAACCAGGACAGAAGCACAGTGTGCTTTTGTGAACTAAAGTGTTGTTCTGCGTTTTTAAAGTTCTAGCATTAACCATTTAAGAATTAAACTCACAGGCGTTTTCAGGCATTTTCGCCTAATCAGGGTAAACATCCAATAGACTGTAAACAAAACACCCTTGATGGAGGGTGACCAAACTTGGGGATTCTTGAGGGGCACATGAGAGAATCACTTTTTCAGAGTTTCATTGAAATACACAAATAAACCTAGTGCCCAGAAGCTAAGAAACATGGAATTATTTCCAGTTCGCTAAAACGCTTTTCTGTGAGTTTGAAACTCTTTTGTTACCTAGTGATTCAGCTATGAGATACTTGAACCAGGAAAGAAGCACAGTGTGCTCTTGTGATCTGAAGTGGTTTTCTGCATTTTCAAAGTTGTAGCTTTAACCATTGAGGAGTTAAACTACAGGCGTTTTCAGTGAAATTCGCCAAAATCAGGGTAAACATCCAATAGGCTCTAAACAAAAAACCCGTGATGGTGGGATGACCAAATTTGGTGAGCCATGAGGGGCACAAAAGAGAATCATTTTGTCAGAGTTTCATTGAAATACACAAAGAAAACCTAGTACCCAGATGCTAAGAAAACATGGAATTATTTTCAGTTGGCTAAATCGCTTTTCTGTGAGTTTGAAACTCTTTTGCTACCTAGTGATTCACGTTTGAGATACTTGAACTAGGACAGGAGCACAGTGTGCTCTTGTGATATGAAGTGCTTTTTATGCATTTTCAAAGTTCTAGAATTAACCATTGAGGAATTAAACTACAGGCGTTTTCAGTGAAATTCGCCTAATCAGTGTAAAATATCCAATAGGCTCTAAACAAATAACCCGTGATGGTGGATTGACCAAATTTGGGGAGCCATGAGGGGCACAAGAGAGAATCATTTTGTCAGAGTTTCATTGAAATACACAAAGAAACCTAGTACCCACAAGCTAAGAAACTTGGAATTTTTTTCAGTTGGCTAAATCGCTTTTCTGTGAGTTTGAAACTCTTTTGCTACCTAGTGATTCAGCTTTGAGACACTTGATCCAGGACAGAAGCACAGTGGGCTCTTGTGATATGAAGTGCTTTTTATGCATTTTCAAAGTTCTAGCTTTAACCATTGAGGAATTAAACTACAGGCGTTTTCAGTGAAATTCGCCTAATCAGGGTAAACATCCAATAACTCTAAACAAAAAACCCGTGATGGTGGGATGACCAAATTTGGGGAGCCCTGAGGGACACAAGAGAGAGAATCATTCTGTCAGAGTTTCATTGAAATACACAAAGAACCCTAGTACCCAGAAGCTAAGAAACATGGAATTATTTCCAGTTGGCTAAAAATCGCTTTTATGTGAGTTTGAAACTCTTTTGCTACCTAGTGATTCAGCTTTGAGATACTTGAACCAGGACAGAAGCACAGTGTGCTCTTGTGATCTGAAGTGCTTTTCTGCATTTTCAATGTTCTAGCATTAACCATTGAATAATTAAACTACAGGCGTTTTCAGTGAAATTCGCCTAATCAGGGTAAACATCCAATAGGCTCTAAACAAAAAAACCCGTGATGGTGGATTGACCACATTTGGGGAGCTATGAGG
>JAKELJ010000234.1:0-46000 GCA_025594165.1 Tamias sibiricus | reverse complement strand
GCCTGTGAGTTTAATTCTTAAATGGTTAATGCTAGAACTTTAAAAACGCAGAAACAAAGCACTTTAGTTAGTACAAGAGCACACTGTGCTCCTGTCCTGGTTCAAGTATCTCAAAGCTGAATCACTAGGTAGCAAAAGAGTTTCAAACTCACAGAAAAGCGGTTTAGCCAACTGGAAATAAATCCAAGTTTCTTAGCTTCTGGGTACTAGGTTTCTTTGTGTATTTCAATGAAGCTCTGACAAAATGATTCACTCTTGTGCCCCTCATGGCTCCCAAATTTGGTCATCCCACCATCAAGGGTGTTTTGTTTACACTCTATTGGATGTTTACCCTGATTAGGCGAAAATGCCTGAAAACGCCTGTGAGTTTAATTCCTAAATGGTTAATGCTAGAACTTTAAAAACGCAGAACAAGACTTTAGTTCACAAGAGCACACTGTGCTTCTGTCCTGGTTCAATTATCTCAAAGCTGAATCACTAGGTAGCAAAAGAGTTTCAAACTCACACAAAAGCGATTTCGCCAACTGGAAATAATTTCATGTTTCTTAGCTTGTGGGTACTAGGTTTCTTTCTGTATTTCAATGAAACTCTGACAAAATGATTCTCTCTTGTGCCCCTCATGGCTCCCCAAATTTGGTCAATCCACCATCACGGGTTTTTTGTTTAGAGCCTATTGGATGCTTACCCTGATTAGACGAATTTCACTGAAAACTCCTGTAGTTTAATTTTTCAATGGTTAATGCTAGAACTTTGAAAATGCAGAAAAGCCCTTCAGATCACAAGAGCACACTGTGCTTCTTTCCTGGTTCAAGTATCTCAAAGCTGAATCACTAGGTAACAAAAGAGTTTCAAACTCACAGAAAAGCGTTTTAGCGAACTGGAAATAATTCCATGTTTCTTAGCTTCTGGGCACTAGGTTTCTTTGTGTATTTCAATGAAACTCTGAAAAAATGATTCTCTCATGTGCCCCTCAAGGCTCCCCAAGTTTGGTCATCAGACCATCAAGGGTGTTTTGTTTACAGTCTATTGGATGTTTACCCTGATTAGGCGAAAATGCACTGAAAACGCCTGCTGTGAGTTTAATTCTTAAATGGTTAATGCTAGAACTTTAAAAATGCAGAACAACACTTTAGTTCACAAGAGCACACTGTGCTTCTCTCCTGTTCAAGTATCTCAAAGCTGAATCACTAGGTAGAAAAAGAGTTTCAAACTCACAGAAAAGCATTGTAGGACAACTGGAAATAATTCCATGTTTCTTAGCTTGTGGGTACTAGGTTTCTTTGTGTATTTCAATGAAACTCTGACAAAATGATTCTCTCTTGTGCCCCTCATGGATCCCCAAATTTGTTCAATCCACAATCACGGGTTTTTTTGTTTAGAGCCTATTGGATGTTTACCCTGATTAGGCAAATTTCACTGAAATCTCCTGTAGTTTAGTTCTCAGTGGTTAATGCTAGAACTTTGAAAATGCAGAAAAGCACTTCAGATCACAAGAGCACACTGTGCTCCTGTCCTGGTTCAAGTATCTCAAAGCTGAATCACTAGGTAGCAAAAGAGTTTCAAACTCACAGAAAAGCGGTTTAGCCAACTGGAAATAATTCCAAGTTTCGTAGCTTGTGGGTACTAGGTTTCTTTGTGTATTTCAATGAAACTCTGACAAAATGATTCTCTCTTGTGCCCCTCATGGATCCGCAAATTTGTTCAATCCACCATCACGGGTGTTTTGTTTAGAGCCTATTGGATGCTTACCCTGATTAGACGAATTTCACTGAAAACTCCTGTAGTTTAATTTTTCAATGGTTAATGCTAGAACTTTGAAAATGCAGAAAAGCCTTCAGATCACAAGAGCACACTGTGCTTCTTTCCTGGTTCAAGTATCTCAAAGCTGAATCACTAGGTAACAAAAGAATTTCAAACTCAAGAAAAGCGTTTTAGCGAACTGGAAATAATTCCATGTTTCTTAGCTTCTGGGCACTAGGTTTCTTTGTGTGTATTTCAATGAAACTCTGAAAAAATGATTCTCTCATGTGCCCCTCAAGGCTCCCCAAGTTTGGTCATCAGACCATCAAGGGTGTTTTGTTTACAGTCTATTGGATGTTTACCCTGATTAGGCGAAAATGCCTGAAAACGCCTGTGAGTTTAATGCTTAAATGGTTAATGCTAGAACTTTAAAAAATGCAGAACAACACTTTAGTTCACAAGAGCACACTGTGCGTCTCTCCTTGTTCAAGTATCTCAAAGCTGAATCACTAGGTAGAAAAAGAGTTTCAAACTCACAGAAAAGCATTGTAGACAACTGGAAATAATTCCATGTTTCTTAGCTTGTGGGTACTAGGTTTCTTTGTGTATTTCAATGAAACTCTGACAAAATGATTCTCTCTTGTGCCCCTCATGGATCCCCAAATTTGTTCAATCCACAATCACGGGTTTTTTGTTTAGAGCCTATTGGATGTTTACCCTGATTAGGCAAATTTCACTGAAATCTCCTGTAGTTTAGTTCCTCAGTGGTTAATGCTAGAACTTTGAAAATGCAGAAAAGCACTTCAGTCACAAGAGCACACTGTGCTCCTGTCCTGGTTCAAGTATCTCAAAGCTGAATCACTAGGTAGCAAAAGAGTTTCAAACTCACAGAAAAGCGGTTTAGCCAACTGGAAATAATTCCAAGTTTCGTAGCTTGTGGGTACTAGGTTTCTTTGTGTATTTCAATGAAACTCTGACAAAATGATTCTCTCTTGTGCCCTCATGGATCCGCAAATTTGTTCAATCCACCATCACGGGTTTTTTGTTTAGAGCCTATTGGATGTTTACCTTGATTAGGCAAATTTCACTGAAATCTCCTGTAGTTTAATTCCTCAATGGTTAATGCTAGAACTTTGAAAAATGCAGAAAAGCACTTCAGATCACAAGAGCATACTGTGCTCTGTCCTGGTTCAAGTATCTCAAAGCTGAATCACTAGGTAGCAAAAGAGTTTCAAACTCACAGAAAAGTGGTTTAGCCAACTGGAAATAATTCCAAGTTTCGTAGCTTGTGGGTACTAGGTTTCTTTGTGTATTTCAATGAAACTCTGACAAAATGATTCTCTCTTGTGCCCCTCATGGCTCCCCAAATTTGGTCATCCCACCATCACGGGTTTTTTGTTTAGAGCCTATTGGATGTTTACCCTGATTAGGCGAATTTCACTGAAAACGCCTGTTAGATTAATTCCTCAATGGTTAATGCTAGAAATTTGAAAATGCAGAAAAGCACTTCAGATGACAAGAGCACACTGTGCTTCGTTCTTGGTTCAAGTATCTCAAAGCTGAATCACTAGGTAACAAAAGAGTTTCAAACTCACAGAAAAGCGTTTTAGGGAACTGGAAATAATTCCAAGTTTCTTAGCTACTGGGCACTAGGTTTCTTTGTGTATTTCAATGAAACTCTGAAAAAAATGATTCTCTCATGTGCCCCTCAAGGCTCCCCAAGTGTGGTCATCCCACCATCAAGGGTGTTTTGTTTACAGTCTATTAGATGTTTACCCTGATTAGGCGAAAATGCCTGAAAACGCCTGTGAGTTTAATTCTTAAATGGTTAATGCTAGAACTTTAAAAACGCAGAACAACACTTTAGTTCACAAGAGCACACTGTGCTTCTCTCCTGTTTCAAGTAACTCAAAGCTGAATCACTAGGTAGCAAAAGAGTTTCAAACTCACAGAAAAGCATTTTAGACAACTGGAAATAATTCCATGTTTCTTAGCTTGTGGGTACTAGGTTTCTTTGTGTATTTCAATGAAAACTCTGACAAAAAGATTCTCTCTTGTGCCCCTCATAGCTCCCCAAATTTGGTCAATCCACCATCACGGGTGTTTTGTTTAGAGCCTATTGGATGTTTACCCTGATTAGGCGAATTTCACTGAAAACGCCTGTTAGATTAATTCCTCAATGGTTAATGCTAGAACTTTGAAAATGCAGAAAAGCACTTCAGATCACAAGAGCACACTGTGCTTCGTTCCTGGTTCAAGTATCTCAAAGCTGAATCACTAGGTAACAAAAGAGTTTCAAACTCACAGAAAAGCGTTTTAGGGAACTGGAAATAATTCCATGTTTCTTAGCTACTGGGCACTAGGTTTCTTTGTGTATTTCAATGAAACTCTGAAAAAATGATTCTCTCATGTGCCCCTCAAGGCTCCCCAAGTTTGGTCATTCCCACCATCAAGGGTTGTTTTGTTTACAGTCTACTATTGATGTTTACCCTGATTAGGCGAAAATGCCTGAAAACGCCTGTGAGTTTAATTCTTAAATGGTTAATGCTAGAACTTTAAAAAACGCAGAAAACAACACTTTAGTTCACAAGAGCACACTGTGCTCCTGTCCTGGTTCAAGTATCTCAAAGCTGAATCACTAGGTAGCAAAAGAGTTTCAAACTCACAGAAAAGCGGTTTTAGCCAACTGGAAATAAATCCAAGTTTCTTAGCTTCTGGGTACTAGGTTTCTTTGTGTATTTCAATGAAACTCTGACAAAATGATTCTCTCTTGTGCCCCTCATGGCTCCCCAAATTTGGTCATCCCACCATCAAGGGTGTTTTTGTTTACAGTCTATTGGATGTTTTACCCTGATTAGGCGAAAATGCCTGAAAACGCCTGTGAGTTTAATTCTAAAATGGTTAATGCTAGAACTTTAAAAAGGCAGAACAAGACTTTAGTTCACAAGAGCACACTGTGCTTCTGTCCTGGTTCAAGTATCTCAAAGCTGAATCACTAGGTAGCAAAAGAGTTTCAAACTCACAGAAAAGCGATTTAGCCAACTGGAAATAATTCCATGTTTCTTAGCTTCTGGGTACTAGGTTTCTTTGTGTATTTCAATGAAACTCTGACAAAATGATTCTCTCTTGTGCCCCTCATGGCTCCCCAAATTTGGTCAATCCCACCATCACGGGTTTTTTGTTTAGAGCCTATTGGATGTTTACCCTGATTAGGCGAATTTCACTGAAAACGCCTGTAGTAATTTAATTCCTCAATGGTTAATGCTAGAACTTTGAAAAATGCAGAAAAGCACTTCAGATCACAAGAGCACACTGTGCTCCTGTCCTAGTTCAAGTATCTCAAAGCTGATCACTAGGTAGCAAAAGAGTTTCAAACTCACAGAAAAGCGTTTTAGCCAACTGGAAATAATTCCATGTTTCTTAGCTTGTGGGTACTAGGTTTCTTTGTGTATTTCAATGAAACTCTGACAAAATGATTCTCTCTTGTGCCCCTCATGGCTCCCAAATTTGTCAATCCACCATCACGGGTTTTTTGTTTAGAGCCTATTGGATGTTTTCCCTGATTAGGCGAATTTCACTGAAAACGCCTGTAGTTTAATTCCTCAATGGTTAATGCTAGAACTTTGAAAATGCAGAAAAGCACTTCAGATCACAAGAGCACACTGTGCTTCTGTCCTGGTTCAAGTATCTCAAAGCTGAATCACTAGGTAGCAAAAGAGTTTCAAACTCACAGAAAAGCGGTTTAGCCAACTGGAAATAATTCCAAGTTTCATAGCTTCTGGGTACTAGGTTTCTTTGTGTATTTCAATGAAACTCTGAAAAATGATTCTCTCTCTGCCCCTCATGGCTCCCCAAATTTGGTCATCCCACCATCAAGGGTGTTTTGTTTACAGTCTATTGGATGTTTACCCTGATTAGGCGAAAATGCTTGAAAACGCCTGTGAGTTTAATTCTATCAATGGTTAATGCTAGAACTTTAAAAATGCAGAACAACACTTTTAGTTCACAAGAGCACACTGTGCTTCTGTCCTGGTTCAAGTATCTCAAAAGGTGAATCACTAGGTAGCAAAAGAGTTTCAAACTCACAGAAAAGCATTTTAGCCAACTGGAAATAATTCCATGTTTCTTAGCTTGTGGGTACTAGGTTTCTTTGTGTATTTCAATGAAACTCTGACAAAATGATTCTCTCTTGTGCCCCTCATGGCTCCCCAAATTTTTTCAATCCACCATCACGGGTTTTTTGTTTAGAGCCTATTGGATGTTTACCCTGATTAGGTGAATTTCACTGAAAACGCCTGTAGTTTAATTCCTCAATGGTTAATGCTAGAACTTTGAAAATGCAGAAAAGCACTTCAGATCACAAGAGCACACTGTGCTCCTGTCCTGGTTCAAGTATCTCAAAGCTGAATCACTAGGTAGCAAAAGAGTTTCAAACTCACAGAAAAGCGGTTTAGCCAACTGGAAATAATTCCATGTTTCTTAGCTTCTGGGTACTAGGTTTCTTTGTGTATTTCAATGAAACTCTGACAAAATGATTCTCTCATGTGCCCCTCATGGCTCCCCAAATTTGGTCATCCACCATCAAGGGTGTTTTGTTTACAGTCTATTGGATGTTTACCCTGATTAGGCGAAAATGCCTGAAAACGCCTGTGAGTTTAATTCTTAAATGGTTAATGCTAGAACTTTAAAAACGCAGAAAACACTTTAGTTCACAAGAGCACACTGTGCTTCTGTCCTGGTTCAAGTATCTCAAAGCTGAATCACTAGGTAGCAAAAGAGTTTCAAACTCACAGAAAAGCGTTTTAGCAAACTGGAAATAATTCCATGTTTTCTTAGCTTCTGGGTACTAGGTTTCTTTGTGTATTTCAATGAAACTCTGACAAAATGATTGTCTTTAGTGTGCCCCTCATGGCTCCCCAAATTTGGTCATCCCACCATCACGGGTTTTTTGTTTAGAGCCTATTGGATGTTTACCCTGATTAGGCGAATTTCACTGAAAACGCCTGTAGTTTAATTCTTCAATGGTTAATGCTAGAACTTTAAAAATGCAGAAAAGCACTTCAGTTCACAAGAGCACACTGTGCTTCTGTCCTGGTTCAAGTATCTCAAAGCTGAATCACTAGGTAGGCAAAAGAGTTTCAAACTCACAGAAAAAAGCGTTTTAGCGAACTGGAAATAATTCCATGTTTCTTAGCTTCTGGGCACTAGGTTTCTTTGTGTATTTCAATGAAACTCTGAAAAAATGATTCTCTCATGTGCCCCTCAAGGCTCCCCAAGTTTGGTCATCCACCATCAAGGGTGTTTTGTTTACAGTCTATTGGATGTTTACCCTGATTAGGCGAAAATGCCTGAAAACGCCTGTGAGTTTAATTCTTAAATGGTTAATGCTAGAACTTTAAAAAATGCAGAACAAAAGCACTTTAGTTCACAAGAGCACACTGTGCTTCTGTCCTGGTTCAAGTATCTCAAAGCTGAATCACTAGGTAGCAAAAGAGTTTCAAACTCACAGAAAAGCATTTAGCCAACTGGAAATAATTCCATGTTTCTTAGCTTGTGGGTACTAGGTTTCTTTGTGTATTTCAATGAAACTCTGACAAAAATGATTCTCTCTTGTGCCCCTCATGGCTCCCCAAAATTTGGTCAATCCCACCATCACGGGTTTTTTGTTTAGAGCCTATTGGATGTTTACCTGATTAGGCGAATTTCACTGAAAACGCCTGTAGTTTAATTCCTCAATGGTTAATGCTAGAACTTTGAAAATGCAGAAAACACTTCAGATCACAAGAGCACACTGTGCTTCTGTCCTGGTTCAAGTATCTCAAAGCTGAATCACTAGGTAGCAAAAGAGTTTCAAACTCACAGAAAAGCGTTTTAGCCAACTGGAAATAATTCCATGTTTCTTAGCTTGTGGGTACTAGGTTTCTTTGTGTATTTCAATGAAACTCTGACAAAATGATTCTCTCTTGTGCCCCTCATGGCTCCCAAATTTGGTCAATCCACCATCACGGGTTTTTTGTTTAGAGCTATTGGATGTTTACCCTGATTAGGCGAAAATGCCTGAAAACGCCTGTGAGTTTAATTCTTAAATGGTTAATGCTAGAACTTTAAAAACGCAGAACAACACTTTAGTTCACAAGAGCACACTGTGCTTCTGTCCTGGTTCAAGTATCTCAAAGCTGAATCACTAGGTAGCAAAAGAGTTTCAAACTCACAGAAAAGCGTTTTAGCCAACTGGAAATAATTCCATGTTTCTTAGCTTCTGGGGTACTAGGTTTCTTTGTGTATTTCAATGAAACTCTGACAAAATGATTCTCTCTTGTGCCCCTCATGGCTCCCCAAATTTGGTCATCCCACCATCAAGGGTTTTTTGTTTAGAGCCTATTGGATGTTTACCCTGATTAGGCGAAAATGCACTGAAAACGCCTGTGAGTTTAATTCTTAAATGGTTAATGCTAGAACTTTGAAAATGCAGAAAAACACTTCAGTTCACAAGAGCACACTGTGCTTCTGTCCTGGTTCAAGTATCTCAAAGCTGAATCACTAGGTAGCAAAAGAGTTTCAAACTCACAGAAAAGCGTTTTAGCAACTGGAAATAATTCCATGTTTCTTAGCTTGATGGGGGTACTAGGTTTCTTTGTGTATTTCAATGAAACTCTGACAAAATGATTCTCTCTTGTGCCCCTCATGGCTCCCCAAATTTGGTCATCCCACCATCACGGGTTTTTTGTTTAGAGCCTATTGGATGTTTACCCTGATTAGGCGAATTTCACTGAAAACGCCTGTGAGTTTAATTCCTCAATGGTTAATGCTAGAACTTTGAAAATGCAGAAAAGCACTTCAGATCACAAGAGCACACTGTGCTTCTGTCCTGGTTCAAGTATCTCAAAGCTGAATCACTAGGTAGCAAAAGAGTTTCAAACTCACAGAAAAGCGTTTTAGCCAACTGGAAATAATTCCATGTTTCTTAGCTTCTGGGTACTAGGTTTCTTTGTGTATTTCAATGAAACTCTGACAAAATGATTCTCTCATGTGCCCCTCATGGCTCCCCAAATTTGGTCATCCCACCATCAAGGGTTTTTTGTTTAGAGCCTATTGGATGTTTACCCTGATTAGGCGAAAATTTCACTGAAAACGCCTGTGAGTTTAATTCCTCAATGGTTAATGCTAGAACTTTGAAAATGCAGAAAACACTTTAGTTCACAAGAGCACACTGTGCTTCTGTCCTGGTTCAAGTATCTCAAAGCTGAATCACTAGGTAGCAAAAGAGTTTCAAACTCACAGAAAAGCGTTTTAGCCAACTGGAAATAATTCCATGTTTCTTAGCTTCTGGGTACTAGGTTTCTTTGTGTATTTCAATGAAACTCTGACAAAATGATTCTCTCTTGTGCCCCTCATGGCTCCCCAAATTTGGTCAATCCACCATCACGGGTTTTTTGTTTAGAGCCTATTGGATGTTTACCCTGATTAGGCGAATTTCACTGAAAACGCCTGTAGTTTAATTCCTCAATGGTTAATGCTAGAACTTTGAAAATGCAGAAAAGCACTTCAGATCACAAGAGCACACTGTGCTTCTGTCCTGGTTCAAGTATCTCAAAGCTGAATCACTAGGTAGCAAAAGAGTTTCAAACTCACAGAAAAGCGTTTTAGCCAACTGGAAATAATTCCATGTTTCTTAGCTTGTGGGTACTAGGTTTCTTTGTGTATTTCAATGAAACTCTGAAAAAATGATTCTCTCTTGTGCCCCTCATGGCTCCCCAAGTTTGGTCATCCCACCATCACGGGTTTTTTGTTTAGAGCCTATTGGATGTTTACCCTGATTAGGCGAATTTGCACTGAAAACGCCTGTAGTTTAATTCTTCAATGGTTAATGCTAGAACTTTGAAAATGCAGAAAAACACTTCAGATCACAAGAGCACACTGTGCTTCTGTCCTGGTTCAAGTATCTCAAAGCTGAATCACTAGGTAGCAAAAGAGTTTCAAACTCACAGAAAAGCGTTTTAGCCAACTGGAAATAATTCCATGTTTCTTAGCTTGTGGGTACTAGGTTTCTTTGTGTATTTCAATGAAACTCTGACAAAATGATTCTCTCTTGTGCCCCTCATGGCTCCCCAAATTTGGTCATCCCACCATCACGGGTTTTTTGTTTAGAGCCTATTGGATGTTTACCCTGATTAGGCGAATTTCACTGAAAACGCCTGTAGTTTAATTCCTCAATGGTTAATGCTAGAACTTTGAAAATGCAGAAAAGCACTTCAGATCACAAGAGCACACTGTGCTTCTGTCCTGGTTCAAGTATCTCAAAGCTGAATCACTAGGTAGCAAAAGAGTTTCAAACTCACAGAAAAGCGTTTTAGCCAACTGGAAATAATTCCATGTTTCTTAGCTTCTGGGTACTAGGTTTCTTTGTGTATTTCAATGAAACTCTGACAAAATGATTCTCTCTTGTGCCCCTCATGGCTCCCCAAATTTGGTCATCCCACCATCACGGGTTTTTTGTTTAGAGCCTATTGGATGTTTACCCTGATTAGGCGAATTTCACTGAAAACGCCTGTAGTTTAATTCTTCAATGGTTAATGCTAGAACTTTGAAAATGCAGAAAAGCACTTCAGATCACAAGAGCACACTGTGCTTCTCTCCTGGTTCAAGTATCTCAAAGCTGAATCACTAGGTAGCAAAAGAGTTTCAAACTCACAGAAAAGCGTTTTAGCCAACTGGAAATAATTCCATGTTTCTTAGCTTCTGGGTACTAGGTTTCTTTGTGTATTTCAATGAAACTCTGACAAAATGATTCTCTCTTGTGCCCCTCATGGCTCCCCAAATTTGGTCAATCCACCATCACGGGTTTTTTGTTTAGAGCCTATTGGATGTTTACCCTGATTAGGCGAATTTCACTGAAAACGCCTGTAGTTTAATTCTCAATGGTTAATGCTAGAACTTTGAAAATGCAGAAAAGCACTTCAGATCACAAGAGCACACTGTGCTTCTGTCCTGGTTCAAGTATCTCAAAGCTGAATCACTAGGTAGCAAAAGAGTTTCAAACTCACAGAAAAGCGTTTTAGCCAACTGGAAATAATTCCATGTTTCTTAGCTTCTGGGTACTAGGTTTCTTTGTGTATTTCAATGAAACTCTGAAAAATGATTCTCTCATGTGCCCCTCATGGCTCCCCAAATTTGGTCATCCCACCATCAAGGGTTTTTTGTTTAGAGCTATTGGATGTTTACCCTGATTAGGCGAAAATTCCTGAAAACGCCTGTGAGTTTAATTCTTCAATGGTTAATGCTAGAACTTTGAAAATGCAGAAAAGCACTTCAGTTCACAAGAGCACACTGTGCTTCTGTCCTGGTTCAAGTATCTCAAAGCTGAATCACTAGGTAGCAAAAGAGTTTCAAACTCACAGAAAAGCGTTTTAGCCAACTGGAAATAATTCCATGTTTCTTAGCTTCTGGGTACTAGGTTTCTTTGTGTATTTCAATGAAACTCTGACAAAATGATTCTCTCTTGTGCCCCTCATGGCTCCCCAAATTTGGTCATCCCACCATCACGGGTTTTTTGTTTAGAGCCTATTGGATGTTTACCCTGATTAGGCGAATTTCACTGAAAACGCCTGTAGTTTAATTCCTCAATGGTTAATGCTAGAACTTTGAAAATGCAGAAAAGCACTTCAGATCACAAGAGCACACTGTGCTTCTGTCCTGGTTCAAGTATCTCAAAGCTGAATCACTAGGTAGCAAAAGAGTTTCAAACTCACAGAAAAGCGTTTTAGCCAACTGGAAATAATTCCATGTTTCTTAGCTTCTGGGTACTAGGTTTCTTTGTGTATTTCAATGAAACTCTGACAAAATGATTCTCTCTTGTGCCCCTCATGGCTCCCCAAATTTGGTCATCCCACCATCACGGGTTTTTTGTTTAGAGCCTATTGGATGTTTACCCTGATTAGGCGAAAATTTCACTGAAAACGCCTGTAGTTTAAATTCCTCAATGGTTAATGCTAGAACTTTAAAAATGCAGAAAAGCACTTCAGATCACAAGAGCACACTGTGCTTCTGTCCTGGTTCAAGTATCTCAAAGCTGAATCACTAGGTAGCAAAAGAGTTTCAAACTCACAGAAAAGCGTTTTAGCCAACTGGAAATAATTCCATGTTTCTTAGCTTCTGGGTACTAGGTTTCTTTGTGTATTTCAATGAAACTCTGACAAAATGATTCTCTCTTGTGCCCCTCATGGCTCCCCAAATTTGGTCATCCCACCATCACGGGTTTTTTGTTTAGAGCCTATTGGATGTTTACCCTGATTAGGCGAATTTCACTGAAAACGCCTGTAGTTTAATTCTCAATGGTTAATGCTAGAACTTTGAAAATGCAGAAAAGCACTTCAGATCACAAGAGCACACTGTGCTTCTGTCCTGGTTCAAGTATCTCAAAGCTGAATCACTAGGTAGCAAAAGAGTTTCAAACTCACAGAAAAGCGTTTTAGCCAACTGGAAATAATTCCATGTTTCTTAGCTTCTGGGGTACTAGGTTTCTTTGTGTATTTCAATGAAACTCTGACAAAATGATTCTCTCTTGTGCCCCTCATGGCTCCCCAAATTTGGTCATCCCACCATCACGGGTTTTTTGTTTAGAGCCTATTGGATGTTTACCCTGATTAGGCGAAAATTCACTGAAAACGCCTGTAGTTTAATTCTTCAATGGTTAATGCTAGAACTTTGAAAAATGCAGAAAACACTTCAGATCACAAGAGCACACTGTGCTTCTGTCCTGGTTCAAGTATCTCAAAGCTGAATCACTAGGTAGCAAAAGAGTTTCAAACTCACAGAAAAGCGTTTTAGCCAACTGGAAATAATTCCATGTTTCTTAGCTTCTGGGTACTAGGTTTCTTTGTGTATTTCAATGAAACTCTGACAATTACCCTGATTAGGCGAAAATGCCTGAAAACGCCTGTAGTTTAATTCTTAATGGTTAATGCTAGAACTTTGAAAATGCAGAAAAGCACTTCAGATCACAAGAGCACACTGTGCTTCTGTCCTGGTTCAAGTATCTCAAAGCTGAATCACTAGGTAGCAAAAGAGTTTCAAACTCACAGAAAAGCGTTTTAGCCAACTGGAAATAATTCCATGTTTCTTAGCTTCTGGGGTACTAGGTTTCTTTGTGTATTTCAATGAAACTCTGACAAAATGATTCTCTCTTGTGCCCCTCATGGCTCCCCAAATTTGGTCATCCCACCATCACGGGTTTTTTTGTTTAGAGCCTATTGGATGTTTACCCTGATTAGGCGAAAATCACTGAAAACGCCTGTAGTTTAATTCCTCAATGGTTAATGCTAGAACTTTGAAAATGCAGAAAAACACTTCAGATCACAAGAGCACACTGTGCTTCTGTCCTGGTTCAAGTATCTCAAAGCTGAATCACTAGGTAGCAAAAGAGTTTCAAACTCACAGAAAAGCGTTTTAGCCAACTGGAAATAATTCCATGTTTCTTAGCTTCTGGGTACTAGGTTTCTTTGTGTATTTCAATGAAACTCTGACAAAAATGATTCTCTCTTGTGCCCCTCATGGCTCCCCAAATTTGGTCATCCCACCATCACGGGTTTTTTTGTTAGAGCCTATTGGATGTTTACCCTGATTAGGCGAAAATGCACTGAAAACGCCTGTAGTTTAATTCTCAATGGTTAATGCTAGAACTTTGAAAATGCAGAAAAGCACTTCAGTTCACAAGAGCACACTGTGCTTCTGTCCTGGTTCAAGTATCTCAAAGCTGAATCACTAGGTAGCAAAAGAGTTTCAAACTCACAGAAAAGCGTTTTAGCCAACTGGAAATAATTCCATGTTTCTTAGCTTCTGGGTACTAGGTTTCTTTGTGTATTTCAATGAAACTCTGACAAAATGATTCTCTCTTGTGCCCCTCATGGCTCCCCAAATTTGGTCATCCCACCATCACGGGTTTTTTTTTAGAGCCTATTGGATGTTTACCCTGATTAGGCGAAAATTCACTGAAAACGCCTGTAGTTTAATTCCTCAATGGTTAATGCTAGAACTTTGAAAATGCAGAAAAACACTTCAGATCACAAGAGCACACTGTGCTTCTGTCCTGGTTCAAGTATCTCAAAGCTGAATCACTAGGTAGCAAAAGAGTTTCAAACTCACAGAAAAGCGTTTTAGCCAACTGGAAATAATTCCATGTTTCTTAGCTTCTGGGTACTAGGTTTCTTTGTGTATTTCAATGAAACTCTGACAAAAATGATTCTCTCTTGTGCCCCTCATGGCTCCCCAAATTTGGTCATCCCACCATCACGGGTTTTTTGTTTAGAGCCTATTGGATGTTTACCCTGATTAGGCGAAAATTCACTGAAAACGCCTGTAGTTTTAATTCCTCAAATGGTTAATGCTAGAACTTTGAAAATGCAGAAAAGCACTTCAGATCACAAGAGCACACTGTGCTTCTGTCCTGGTTCAAGTATCTCAAAGCTGAATCACTAGGTAGCAAAAGAGTTTCAAACTCACAGAAAAGCGTTTTAGCCAACTGGAAATAATTCCATGTTTCTTAGCTTCTGGGTACTAGGTTTCTTTGTGTATTTCAATGAAACTCTGACAAAAAATGATTCTCTCTTGTGCCCCTCATGGCTCCCCAAATTTGGTCATCCCACCATCACGGGTTTTTTGTTTAGAGCCTATTGGATGTTTACCCTGATTAGGCGAAAATTTCACTGAAAACGCCTGTGAGTTTAATTCCTCAATGGTTAATGCTAGAACTTTGAAAATGCAGAAAAAACTTTAGATCACAAGAGCACACTGTGCTTCTGTCCTGGTTCAAGTATCTCAAAGCTGAATCACTAGGTAGCAAAAGAGTTTCAAACTCACAGAAAAGCGTTTTAGCCAACTGGAAATAATTCCATGTTTCTTAGCTTCTGGGTACTAGGTTTCTTTGTGTATTTCAATGAAACTCTGACAAAATGATTCTCTCTTGTGCCCCCTCATGGCTCCCCAAATTTGGTCATCCCACCATCACGGGTTTTTTGTTTAGAGCCTATTGGATGTTTACCCTGATTAGGCGAAAATGCACTGAAAACGCCTGTAGTTTAATTCTTCAATGGTTAATGCTAGAACTTTGAAAATGCAGAAAAGCACTTTAGATCACAAGAGCACACTGTGCTTCTGTCCTGGTTCAAGTATCTCAAAGCTGAATCACTAGGTAGCAAAAGAGTTTCAAACTCACAGAAAAGCGTTTTAGCCAACTGGAAATAATTCCATGTTTCTTAGCTTCTGGGTACTAGGTTTCTTTGTGTATTTCAATGAAACTCTGACAAAATGATTCTCTCTTGTGCCCCCTCATGGCTCCCCAAATTTGGTCATCCCACCATCACGGGTTTTTTGTTTAGAGCCTATTGGATGTTTACCCTGATTAGGCGAATTTCACTGAAAACGCCTGTAGTTTAATTCCTCAATGGTTAATGCTAGAACTTTGAAAATGCAGAAAAGCACTTCAGATCACAAGAGCACACTGTGCTTCTGTCCTGGTTCAAGTATCTCAAAGCTGAATCACTAGGTAGCAAAAGAGTTTCAAACTCACAGAAAAGCGTTTTAGCCAACTGGAAATAATTCCATGTTTCTTAGCTTCTGGGTACTAGGTTTCTTTGTGTATTTCAATGAAACTCTGACAAAATGATTCTCTCTGTGTGCCCCTCATGGCTCCCCAAATTTGGTCATCCCACCATCACGGGTTTTTTTGTTTAGAGCCTATTGGATGTTTACCCTGATTAGGCGAAAATTTCACTGAAAACGCCTGTAGTTTAATTCCTCAATGGTTAATGCTAGAACTTTGAAAAATGCAGAAAAACACTTTAGTTCACAAGAGCACACTGTGCTTCTGTCCTGGTTCAAGTATCTCAAAGCTGAATCACTAGGTAGCAAAAGAGTTTCAAACTCACAGAAAAGCGTTTTAGCCAACTGGAAATAATTCCATGTTTCTTAGCTTCTGGGTACTAGGTTTCTTTGTGTATTTCAATGAAACTCTGACAAAAATGATTCTCTCTTGTGCCCCTCATGGCTCCCCAAATTTGGTCATCCCACCATCACGGGTTTTTTTGTTTAGAGCCTATTGGATGTTTACCCTGATTAGGCGAAAATCACTGAAAACGCCTGTAGTTTAATTCCTCAATGGTTAATGCTAGAACTTTGAAAATGCAGAAAACACTTCAGATCACAAGAGCACACTGTGCTTCTGTCCTGGTTCAAGTATCTCAAAGCTGAATCACTAGGTAGCAAAAGAGTTTCAAACTCACAGAAAAGCGTTTTAGCCAACTGGAAATAATTCCATGTTTCTTAGCTTCTGGGGGTACTAGGTTTCTTTGTGTATTTCAATGAAACTCTGACAAAATGATTCTCTCTTGTGCCCCTCATGGCTCCCCAAATTTGGTCATCCCACCATCACGGGTTTTTTGTTTAGAGCCTATTGGATGTTTACCCTGATTAGGCGAAAATTCACTGAAAACGCCTGTAGTTTAATTCCTCAAATGGTTAATGCTAGAACTTTGAAAATGCAGAAAACACTTTAGATCACAAGAGCACACTGTGCTTCTTCTGTCCTGGTTCAAGTATCTCAAAGCTGAATCACTAGGTAGCAAAAGAGTTTCAAACTCACAGAAAAGCGTTTTAGCCAACTGGAAATAATTCCATGTTTCTTAGCTTCTGGGTACTAGGTTTCTTTGTGTATTTCAATGAAACTCTGACAAAAATGATTCTCTCTTGTGCCCCTCATGGCTCCCCAAATTTGGTCATCCCACCATCACGGGTTTTTTTTTTAGAGCCTATTGGATGTTTACCCTGATTAGGCAATTTCACTGAAAACGCCTGTAGTTTAATTCCTCAATGGTTAATGCTAGAACTTTGAAAATGCAGAAAAGCACTTCAGATCACAAGAGCACACTGTGCTTCTGTCCTGGTTCAAGTATCTCAAAGCTGAATCACTAGGTAGCAAAAGAGTTTCAAACTCACAGAAAAGCGTTTTAGCCAACTGGAAATAATTCCATGTTTCTTAGCTTCTGGGCACTAGGTTTCTTTGTGTATTTCAATGAAACTCTGACAAAATGATTCTCTCATGTGCCCCTCATGGCTCCCCAAATTTGGTCATCCCACCATCAAGGGTTTTTTTTTACAGAGCCTATTGGATGTTTACCCTGATTAGGCGAAAATTTCACTGAAAACGCCTGTGAGTTTAATTCTTAAATGGTTAATGCTAGAACTTTAAAAATGCGCAGAAAAGCACTTTAGTTCACAAGAGCACACTGTGCTTCTGTCCTGGTTCAAGTATCTCAAAGCTGAATCACTAGGTAGTAGCAAAAGAGTTTCAAACTCACAGAAAAGCGTTTTAGCCAACTGGAAATAATTCCATGTTTCTTAGCTTGTGGGTACTAGGTTTCTTTGTGTATTTCAATGAAACTCTGACAAAATGATTCTCTCTTGTGCCCCTCATGGCTCCCCAAATTTGGTCAATCCACCATCACGGGTTTTTTTTTTAGAGCCTATTGGATGTTTACCCTGATTAGGCGAATTTCACTGAAAACGCCTGTAGTTTAATTCCTCAATGGTTAATGCTAGAACTTTGAAAATGCAGAAAAGCACTTCAGATCACAAGAGCACACTGTGCTTCTGTCCTGGTTCAAGTATCTCAAAGCTGAATCACTAGGTAGCAAAAGAGTTTCAAACTCACAGAAAAGCGTTTTAGCCAACTGGAAATAATTCCATGTTTCTTAGCTTCTGGGCACTAGGTTTCTTTGTGTATTTCAATGAAACTCTGATAAAATGATTCTCTCATGTGTCCCTCATGGCTTCCCAAATTTGGTCATCTCTCCATCACGGGAGTTTTGTTTAGAGCCTTATGGATGTTTACCCGGATTAGGCGAATTTGCGTGAAAACGCCTGTTACTTTAATTCATCTATGATTTATGCTAGGACTTTGAAAATGCAGGAAAGCACTTTTAGTTCACAAGAGCACACTGTGCTTCTCTATTGGTTCAAGTATCTCAAAGCTGAATCACTAGGTAGCAAAACTGTTTCAAACTCACAGAAATGCGTTTTAACAAACTGGAAATAATTGCCTGTTTCTTAGCTCTTGGGCACGAGGTTTCTTTGTGTATTTCAATGAAACTCTGATAAAATGATTCTCTGATGTGCCCCCCATGGCTCCAAAATTTTGGTCATCCCACCATCACGGGTGCTTTTTTAGACCCTTATGTATGTTTATTCTGATTAGGCGAATTTGCCTGAAAATGCCAGTTATTGTAATACATAAATGGTTAATGCTAGAACTTTGAAAATGCAGAAAAGCACTTTAGTTCACAAGAGCACACTGTGCTTCTGTCCTGGTTCACATATCTCAAAGCTGAATCACTTGGTAGCAAAACAGTTTCAAACTCACAGAAAAGAGTTTTAGCAAACTAGAAATAATTGCCAGTTTCTTAGCTCTTGGGCACGAGGTTTTTTTTGTGTATTTCAATGAATCTCTGATTAAATGTTTCTCTCATGAGCTCCTCGTGGCTCCCCAAGTTAGGTCATCCAACAATCACGGGTGTTTTGTCTACAGCTTCTTCGATGTTGACACTGATTAGGCGAATTTTACTAAAAACATCTGTTATTCCAACTCCACAATGGTTTATGCTACCACTTTGAAAACTAAGGAAAACTGTTTCTTTCATGGCAGGACAATTTGCTTAATGCCTGGTTCAAGTAGCTCGAAACATAATTGCTTGGGATTGCAAAAGATTCACACTTACAGAAAAAGCGTTCTAGCAACGAGGAAATAGTTGCATGTTTCCTAGCTCTTGAGCACGAGGTTTCTGTGCATATTTCAATAAAACTTTGGTTAAATGATTCTCTCATGAGCCCCTTATGGCTCCCCGTGTTTGGTCATCCCACCATCACGGGTGGTTTTTTTTAGAGCCTATTGGATGTTTTCCCTGATTAGGCGAATTTTTCTAAAAAACGACTGTTAGTTTAATTCATCAATGGTTTATGCTAGGACTTTGAAAACGCAGGAAAGCACTTTACTTCACAAGAGCACACTGTGCTTCTCTCCTGGTTCAAGTATCTCAAAGCTGAATCGCTTGGTAGCAAAACAGCTTCAAACTCACAGAAAAGCGTTTTAGCTAACTTTAAATAATTGTCTGTTTCTTAGCTCCTGGGCACGAGGTTTCTTTGTGTATTTCAATGAAACTCTGATTCAATGATTCTCTCTTTAGCCCCTAATGGCTTGCCAAGTTTGGTCATCCCACCATCACGGGTGTTTTGTTTAGAGCCTTTTGGATATTTACCCCGTTTAGGCGAATTTGCCTGAAAACGCTTGTTAGTTTAATTCCTCAATGGTTTATGCAAGGACTTTGAAAACGAAGGAATGCCCTTTAGTTCACAAGACCACACTGTGCTTTTCTTCTGGTTCAAGTATCTCAAAGCTGAATCGCTTGTTATCAAAACAGTTTCAAACTCACAGAAAAGCGTTTTATCGAACTGGAAATAATTGCCTGTTTCTGAGCTCTTGGACAGGAGGTTTCTTTGTGTATTTCAATGAAACTCTGATTAAATGATTCTCTCATGAGCTCCTCATGGCTCTCCAAGTTTGGTAATCACATCATCCTGGGTGTTTTGTTTCAGCTTCTTGGATGTTGACCCTGATTAGGCGTATTTGACAGAAAACCTCTGTTATTTAGTTAAATGAAAGAAACAGTAAACCAAATTAAATGTTCAATTGAAAACATCAACACAGATTAGACCACTTGGAATAAAGGACTTCAGATAATGAAGACAAAATATATAATCTGGAGACAAATGTAGACTGCACAGTGAAAATTGTAAGAAATAATGATCAGTACATTCAAGAAATATGGGATAGCTTGAAAAGACCAAATTTTAGAGCGATTGTTGTAGAGGAAGGTTTAGAGTTCCAAACCAAGGAATGAGTAATTTATTCATCGAAATAATACCAGAAAATTTTGCAAACAGAGGAATGAATGGGAAAATCAAGTTCAAGAGGCTTACTGAACACCAAATATACAAAGTCACAACAGATCTACGCCAAGGCACATTATAATGAAAATGCCTAATATACTGTGCCGGGACTGCTGTGTTATTAATGGGGCCGAGGTCTAACGCTACCCCCCCCTTTTTGGGCCCTAAAAGGGGGTTCTTTCTGCCAGCAGAAAGAACGTAGCTTACCTGGCGAAGATAGGCTTAGCGGCCAAAATCGCCGTTCGTCTCACCCCGCCTGATTGTCGGACACACGCCACACCCGGGGAGTTTTGTAGAAAGCAAGAGCCACAACTCAAATTTATTGAACAAGGTGTGCTCTTATATAGGCCCAGAAATAACCAATCCTCGGCCAGTAGGTGGTTCCGGCTCTCATGATACGTCATAGCCACACCCCCTTGCTTAGCCCCGGTCCTCCCAAAGGGCGTTGTAAGCAACCAGAGCCCCATCCCCTTGGCAGACATCGTCCAGAAAGTCCCAACAATTCCCCTTTTTTTTTTTTTTTTTTCAAAATGGGGCCTCTCCATTTTATATTTCAAAAATGGGATGTCCCATCCTGTAGGGTGTCCAACTCATTCGAGAGTGTGCCTGTCTAGGTTGATTTCTCCTCTCTGGGAAAAATCTTACCCGTCATTGGCTACCACCCTAGCACTTCAGGTGGACACACCTAGGGCCAGCAAGTGGCCAAGTGGAGCACACGGGACACAACAGTCACCTTTGGGAAGGCTTGACTGGGTGGCAAACCTCTGCATCCTGTTAAGGACCGTGGCCAAGCCTGTAGGGCTTTAGCTCAGCGTGACAGCAGACCACCTAGCTGTATCAATCTGGTTAGTTATATAGGGCCAAAAAGTGAACACAAAGACAATGACAATCAGGGATTTTACCAAAGGGAGAAAGTCCACCCATTTAGCAGGGATTTTATCAAAGGGAGAAAGTCCATCCATTTAGCTTAGTTTAAAGGAAGTCTTTTGGCATAATGTCCGGACAATTGTCACAGGAATGGCATTCTTCTTTCAGAGTCCAAAGGAAGTCGTCTAGCATAAAGTCCAGATAATTGTCACAGGAATGGCATAGTCCCTCTTCTCTCATCGCAGAGGGTTGAGATACTGACAAAGAAGGAGTCCAAGATAGTGTTTTTGATGAATTTTGGAATGGATGTGATGAGAAGTTTAATCACAACAGGACAGGAGGTTTGTCACGGTGTTTTCATTTCTGTGGAAAAAAAAAAGGATCACTCCTCAAGAGCTTGTGCTCCTGGGTAGTCATTTTGATCGGATTGGCAGTATTTGAGATCTCTGGCAGGCACCCATATAGGGTTTTGTTCTCCCATTGGGAAGACACATCCAAAACCTCTGCCAGCACTTATTAACGGATCGGGACCTCTCCAGAATCCAGTTAATGGGTCTTTCCATCGGACCTCAACTTTTACATAAGGCGTTTGGTTAGACCAGTGTCTTTGAAATGCAGACAGAGGCTGCTGTTTGGAAAAATTTAAAATATTTAAAGTAAGCATAGCTGTTTTCAACTGGTCATGGGGGTTGCTTCCCCCATTTTGTTTTATTAATTGGTCCTTTAGGGTTTTATTATGTCTCTCTATGATGGCTTGTCCTTTTGGGTTATATGGGATCCCTGTGGTATGCTTAATATGCCAAGTTTGGAAGAACTTTTGTAATGATTCGCTCACAAAACAGGGTCCATTATCGGTTTTAACCTGTTTTGGCAATCCAAGAATAGCAAAGCATTGTAAAAAGTGACTTTCAGCATGTTTAGCCCTTTCTCCAGAGTGTGCCGTGGCCCAACAAGCATGTGAATAAGTATCTATGGACATAAATATATATATTTTTAATTTTCCAAATGGCACATAATGGGTTACATCAGTCTGCCAGATAGTGTTGGGCCGTAGGCCTCTGGGATTTACCCCAGGGGACTGGAGAGGTGGGACCTGTAAGAAGGGCAAACAGGACTTACATGTCCTTACAATCTTTTTTAAATCTTTTATAGGAACTAAAGGAAATTTATGATGTAGTCCTCTCCAATTTAAATGAGTAAGGTCGTGAAGACCTTGGGCTAACTGAAGGTCTTGTTGATATGGGACTGAAACTGTTAATACACCTGTGGTGGCCAAACGGTCAGCGGCCTGATTTCCCTCAGAGAGGGGCCCAGATAAGCCTTGATGTCCCCTAAGATGTTGGAGGAAAACAGGTTCATTACGCCCCTTTAACAGGGATCGAACCTGAATCATCAGAGGGGTTATAGGATTATTATCTATCTTTATATATGAGGCATTTAGAGTAGGTAATAGGTTAATTACATATAAAAACTATCTGAGAAAAGGTTCATAGGCTCTTGGACATGGGTCAAGGCTAATGCAACAGCATATAATTCTTTAAATTGAGCTGAACCAGTAACTGCTTCAAAGTATTGTGTCCTTTGACCTGAGGATGGGTGAAATACTACAACTGCTGACCCTTCTTTTCCTCCATCTGTGAAGACATTTACTGCCTTGGGGAGTGGCTTGATGGAAAAAAGGATGGGGGGAGTCCACTCCAGTTTGGGAAAAGAAGAGGTCCATTTGGTTGACCCGTAATGACAGTCAACTTTTCCTAGAAATCCTTCTAAAGCATAGGAGACTCTAGGGTTGTTTCTCCGTATCCACTCAAAGTCTGACAAACGGTAAGGAATTGTTAAAATATCTTGGTCTTTTCCATAATGCCTCAATGATGTATCTCTCCCTTTTATTATAAGATCTGCTAATTGATCTAATTGGGAATAAACTCGAGGTGCTCCTCCCACAGAGGAGTGTATCCACTGTAAGGGGTTACCCATCTGGGTGAGAACAGCTGTAATGAGCTTAGCACCTGAGAAAATCCACAGATATAGAGGTTGCTTTGGTTGGTATCGAGCCAATTGGGCTGAATTGAGGGCATCTTGGACTTTTTGTAATATTGACAGATGACCTTCTTCTAGTATAATCATATCAGAGGGGGATTTTCCCCGTAGCAATTCAAAGAGAGGTAATAAATCTTCAGTAGAGATATGAAGCCATGGTCTTAACCAGTTTAGCTCTCCTAATAGCTTCTGTAACTCTGCCAAGGAATAAGATTTTTGAATGACTAGTTGAGGTTTGAGAGGACAAACTGAGTCTAGGCTAAGTTTTGTCCCCAATATTTTGAAGGGAGGAATAGTTTGGACCTTGTCATTGGATATGTGTAACCCTCCTTTTTCTAAGAGCTCTCAAAGGGTCAGGTAAGCTGAGCTCAGTTGCTGGACATCAGCAGCTCCCAGGATGATGTCATCCATATAAACATATAGGGTGAGCTGCGATTTTTTCATTAATGGTGACAGAAGACATGAAACATAATATTGACAAAAAGCTGGGCTGTTAGCCATACCTTGAGGGAGAACTATCCATTCATATCGCTCATCTGGCTTCTGAAAGTTAACTGAGGGGATAGAGAATGCAAACTTTTCATAATCATCTGGATGAAGAGGTATTGAAAAATAACAATCTTTAATATCAATAACAATTAAGGTTAAATCTCTTGAGATAGAAGGGATCCAGGGGAGGCCACGCAGAGGTGTGCCAACAATGAACATCCTATCATTAATTTTTCGGAGGTCTTGTAACATCCTCCATTTCCCTGTGGCCTTTTGTATAACAAAAACAGGACTGTTCCATGGGCTAAGAGAAGGTCTAATGTGTCCTAGGGCTAACTGTTCTTGGACAATTGCCCTCAAATGGTTTAGTTTTTCAGTAGGAAGGGGCCACTGCTCGACCCAGATTGGGGGGCCATCTCGCCATTGAATGGCAGGAACTTGGGGAGCAGTGGCCCTTAGGATTGGGGGTGAGACCCTATTTGATGATTGGAAGTTTTTCTCCCCGTATCTTTAGTTAATATGTCATTTTGAAGCTCTCTATGGGTTGTAGTAATGTAAGCTTCAGCTTCTCCTAAGATGTCTTGGCCTAATAAATTAGAGGTTAATCCAAAGGCCACAAGGGGACGAACTTCCCCTTGATTTCCATCTATGTCTCTCCATCTAAGCCAATCTCTGGTTTCTTCTGAATGAGTGTTCCCACCTACCCCAAGTAACTGGGGCCCTGGAATTATTTCCCATTGGGGAGGAATCTCTTCCTTCCTTAGTATAGTATGATCTGCCCCAGTATCAATTAGGCAACGAAATTTCTTTCCTGATATATAAATATCCATCTTTGGTCTAATCCCTGGAACAATAGGAACTGTCCAATGGACCTTAGGGGGACTGTGAGCAGGGGAACCTCCTTGGTGTAACGGGGCTGGAGGATGCCCCTTTAGGAGTTTAAAGGTTTCCCCTGAATATCAAATTTAGATCTGCAAACTTTTTTCCCAATGATATCCTCTTTTACACCTAGGACAAAGTGTTCTAGGGGCAGCTGGACTTTGAGTCTGGCCAGGGGAGCATTCTGGAGGCCGACCAGGGCCATTGGGGCAGTCTTTTTAAAAATGGCCCTGTCGTCCACATTTAAAACAGGTCCCTTTTCCATTTAAAACTGTTGCTAATACCTCAGTATGGGCATTAAGGGCAGTGGTTAATATTTGAGATTGGTGAGTTGTCGAACCCACATCTTTGGTGGCAATAATGCATCTCCCCATAGATCTATCCTTTAACCCGGCACAGGCTAGCTTGTGATCTGTGGTCATCCCTTCCCAAACTAGCATTTTTGCAAATTGGTCTCTCATCGTACCAGGTGGAAGTTTCCTTTGAAGGCTTTTTTCCACTCTCTCAATAAATGTGGCCAGATCCTCATTAGCTTTTTGAGTGATTCCAGCTATAGGAGGCTCTGTAGGGCCTGCCTCTAGCTTTTTCCATGCTGCCAGCCCTAAAGCTCGCACCTGCTCTCGGTAAGGGGCTGGTATTGCTGTCTGTTGAATGCCTGTGGCATATTGGTCACTAATTCCTGCCAGCATTCCAAAGGTTATTGGTATGGGAGGATTCGCAGCTCGGTTCCTCTCAGCCTGCATATGGCATTCATCAGAAAAATATGCACACCATTTAATAAATAAAGGTCCCGGGAGCACGGCTTTGGCTAGATCGTTCCAATCTTTAGTCGTGCGGGCGTGATGGGCTATGCTTTGTAAAATACATTCTGCCCATGGCGAGTTGGGACCATATTCCGACACAGCTTTTTTTAATTCTTTTAACTCTTGAGTCTCCCAGGGGTACCAAATTTGCGGCCTGTTCCCCCCCCCCCCCCCCCCCGGATTTAAATGAACTGGAAATGCCATTACAGGTGAAAGCCCACCAGGGGGCGCTAGCAGCTGCTGTGAAATTGGCACCTCTTTGGTAAAGCGGTGGGGCAGAAGGCCCGGCAGGGGCAGACTCATAAAATGGTGGATCCCGCTCATAGGGTGGTGAGCCATGTGGCCGATGGCCTTTGTCCTCAGGGAATTTGTTAAAGCTCTCTAAGGGAGGGGCTGTAATTTCTTGATTTTTAGTTTTTCCTAATTCCCTGGAGTGGGATTTCTCTACTTCTAGGGAGTGGTTAGGCTTCTCCAAATCTGCGGACCGGGAGGGACTGTTTAATTCTCTGGACCGGGAAAGACTAGATTTAGATATTTTATTTTCCCGCAGGGCCTGCCCTGCTCTGTTACCTCAATTCGAATGATTTGAGGTGCCTGATCTGTGGCCCCTGCAGATTCTTTTGCTGTTTGCATGAGAGAGCATGCTTTTAGAGCAGATAAAGCTGGATAAACTCCCGGAGGTGGGACTTCCCCGTTTTCATTTTCTCTTCTCTCTTAAAATTTGTTCCGCTTGGTGCCACGTTTTCCATGAATTAAAATCAGCAGCCTTTGAAAGCCAGGGAGCCGCCCGTATTAATGAACTCCAAATTTTTTTCAGCTTGAGTATCAGAAATTTTGAGACCTTGCTTTCTTAAAATACACTGCCATGCCTCGAGGGCTGGGTCTTGAGATTTCTTAAATATTAACGCTTGCCCCATATTAGAGGATACTTTTGCCAGAGAGATGCTGCGTCTCTAACCGTGCTGAGCCTACCGATAATTTTTGTGCCCCATGTTGGGCGCCAACCTGCCGGGACTGCTGTGTTATTAATGGGGCCGAGGTCTAAAGCTACCCTCCTTTTTGGGCCCTAAAAGGGGGTTCTTTCTGCCAGCAGAAAGAAAGTAGCTTACCTGGCGAAGATAGGCTTAGCGGGCAAAAATCGCCGGGCGTCTCACCCCGCCTGATTGACGGACACACGCCACACCCAGGGAGTTTTGTAGAAAGCAAGAGCCAAAACTCAAATTTATTGAACAAGGTACTGCACTTATATAGGCCCAGAAATAACAAATCCTCGACCAGTAGGTGGTTCTGGCTCTCACGATACATCATAGCCAAACCCCCTTGCTTAGCCTCGGTCCTCCCAAAGGGCATGGTAAGCAACCAGAGACCCATCCCCTTGGCAGACATCGTCCAGAAAGTCCCAACAATACTGAACAAAGCCAGAATGTTAAAAGCCACGAGAGAATAGGGGGAAACCAATTAGATTATGTGCAGATTTTTCAACCCAGACCTTAAAAGCTAGAAGATCCTGGAACAACATATTTCAAGTTCTGAAAGAAAAGGGATGTCAACCAAGAATCTTATATCCAGCAAAGTTAAGCTTTAGATTTGAAGATGAAATAAAACCTTCAATGACAGAAAAATGTTAAAAGATATCACAACTCAAAATCCTGCACTAAAGAACATAATGGGCAAAATATTCCATGAAGAAGAAAAAAATAACAATGAAAATCAGCAACAGGAAATATTAAACTAAAGGAAACACCAACCAGAGGAGAAACCAAATCAAGTTAAATACCATAAACAAATAAAAATGTATGGGAAGACGAATCATGTCTGAATAATAACCTTGAATGTTAATGGTTTAAACTCATCATTTAAAAGACACAGACTTTCAGACTGGATTAAAAGAAATGACCCAACTATATGCTGTCTCCTAGAAACTCACCTCATAGAAAAAGACATCAACAGACTAAAGGTGAAAGTCTGATAAAAAAAATCTTACCACTTACATGGGCTGCAGAAGCAAACAGGGTTTTCCATTCTTATATCAAATAAAGTAGACTTCAATCAGAGCTGAAATTAATGAAATTGAGTCTAAAGAAACAATTGAAAGAATTGACCAAACCAAAAGGTGGTTCTTTGAAAAAATAAATAAAATTGACAGACACTTAGTGATGTTAATATAAAGAAGGAGAGAAAAAAAAACTCAAATTACTAGCATCCATGATGAAAAAGGAAATATCACAACAAAAACCTCAGAAATATAGAAGATAATTAGAAATTACTTTGAAAACTTGTACTCTAATAAAATAGAAAATATCGAAGACATGGACAGATTTCATATGAATTGCCCAAACAGGATCTGGAGGCTATACACAATTTAAACAGATCAATTTCAAGTAAAGAAATAGACACAATCAAAAAGCTTCCAACCAAAAAAAAAAAAAAAAAAAAAAAAAGCCAGGACTAGACAGGTTCACAGCTGAGTTCAACAAGCCCTTCAAAGAAGAACTAATACCAATGGTCTTCAATTTATTTCAGGAAATTGAGAAAGAGGGATCTCTTTTAGACTCATTCCATGAGGCCAATATTACACTAATTCCAAAGCCAGGCAAAGACAGTCAAAAAAGAAAACTTCAGGCCAATATCTCTAATGAACATAGATGCAAAAATTCTAAACAAAATTCTGGCAAATTGAATACAAAATCATATCAAAAAGATAGTGCACCAAGATCAAGTAGGGTTTATACCAGGGATCCAAGGTTGGTTCAACATATGGAAATCAATAAATGTAATACATCACATCAGTAGACTTAAAGAAAAAAACCATATGATCATCTCAATAGATGCAGAAAAAGCATTTGACAAAATACAGCACCCCTTTATGTTCAAAAAGCTAGAAACAGCAGGGATAACAGGACTGTATCTCAACATTGTAAAAGCTATTAATGTGAAGCCCTAGGCTAACATCATCTTAAATGGAGAAAAATTGAAAGCACTCCCCTCTAAAAACAGGAACAAGACAGGGATGCCCCCTTTCACCACTGTTGTTTAACATAGTACTTGAAACTCTGGTCAGAGCAATTAGATAAAAGAAATTAAAGGGATCCACATAGGAAAAGAAGAACTCAAATTAGCACTATTTGCTGATAATAGGATAATATACCTAGAAGACCCAAAAAACTCTACCAGAAAACGTTTACAACTAGTAAATGAATTTTGCAAAGTAGCAGGATAAAAAATCAGTACCCATAAGTCGAAGGCATTTATGTAACATCAGTGACAAATCCTCTGAAAGGGAAATGATGAAAACTACCCCATTTACAATAGTATTAAAAAAAAAAAAACTTGGAGTCAATTTAACAAAAGAGGTGAAACACCCCTATAACAAAAACTACAGAACACTAAAGAAAGAAATTAAGGCTGGGATTGTGGCTCAGCAGTAGAGTGCTCGCCTAGCATGTACGTGGCCTGGGTTCAATCCTCAGCACCATGTAAAAATAAATACATTGTGTACAACTAAAGTAAATAAATAAATGTTTAAGAAAAAAGAAAGAAATTATAGGAGACCTTAGAAGATGGAAAAGACCTACCTTGTTCTTGGATAGGCAGAACTAATATTGTCAAAATGACCATAATACCAAAAGCACTATACAGATTTAATGCAATTCCAATCAAAATCCCAATGACATTCTTCAAGTAAATATAAAAAGCAGTCATGAAATTCATCTAGAAAAACAAGAGACCCAGAATAGCTAAAGCAATCCTTAGCAAGAAAAGTGAAGCAGGTGGCATCATTATACCAGACCTTAAATTATACTACAGAGTAATAGTAACAAAAACAGCATGGTATTGGCACCAAAATAAACTGGTAGATTAATGGTACAGAATAGAGGGCACAGAGATTAATATATGTAATTTCAGTTATCTTATATTAGACAATGGTGCCAAAAATGTACATTGGAGAAAAGATAGCCTCTTCAACAAACGGTGCTGGGAAAACTAGAAATCAACATGCAACAAAATAAAATTAAACTCTTATCTCTCACCATGCACAAAACTCAAAGTGGATCAAGGACCTAGGAATTAGACCAGAGACACTACGCCTACTAGAAGAAAAAGTAAGCTCTAATCTCCAACATGTCAGATTAAGCCCCAAGTTCCATAATAGGACTCCTGTAGTGCAAGAATTAATATCAAGAATTAATAAATGGGATAGATTCAAATTAAAAAGCTTCTTCTCAGCAAAAGAAACAATCAGTGAGGTGAGTAGAGAACCAATTAATTGGGAACAAATTTTTACCACATGCACCTCAGATAGAGCGCTAATCCCTAGATTATATAAAGAACTCAAAACTCTTAACACCAAAATAAAATAAACCCCAAACCAAAACAAATAACCCAATCAATAAATGGGCCTAGGAACTGAAAAGACACTTCTCAGAAGAATATACACAACCAATCAACAAATACATGAAAAAATGTTCAACATCTCTGGCAATTAGAGAAATGCAAATCAAAACTACTCTAAGATTTTATTTCACTTCAGTCAGAATGACAGCTATTAAGAACACAACAATAAGTGTTGGAGAGGATGTGGGGGAAAGGGCACACTCATACATTGCTCGTGGGACTGCAAAATGTTGCAGCCATTATGGAAAGCAGTATGGAGTTTCCTTGGAAAACTGTGAATGGAATCACCTTATGACCCAGCCACCCCACTCCTGGGTCTCTTCCCAAAGGACTTAAAAGCAGCATACTACAGAGACACAGCCACATCAAAGTTTATAGCAGCACAATTCACAATATCTAGGTTATGGAACCAACCTAGATGCCCTTCAGTAGCTGAGTAGATAAAGAAAACTGTAGTATATGTACACAATGGAATATTACTCATCGATAAAAGAGAATAAAATAATGGCATTCACAGGTAAATGGATGAAGTTGAAGAATATAATGCTAAGTGAAGTTAGCCAATCTCAAAAATCCAAATGCCAAATGTTTTGTCTGATACAAGGAGGCTGATTCACAGTGGGGTTGGGTCAGGGAACATAGGAGAATTAGAGGAACACTAGAGAGGTCAAAGGGGAGGGAACGGAAGGGAGGGGGCAAGGGAGAATGAGGGAAAAAAAAATAGAGAAGATGGTAGAATGAGATGGATAGCATTATCCTAAATGCATGATTGAAGACATGAATAGTATGAATATACATTGTATATAAACAGTGATACATTAAAAATTGCTCTATATGTGTATTATGAATTGTAATGCATGCTACTGTTATATATACAACAACTTTGAATAAAAAAATTAATACCTCTACATGAGGTTTAAAAAAATATATTTTGATGTTTATTTTTTTTTTTAAATCTTTATTTTGGTGCAAAAGCTGTATACACTTTCAGTAAAAGACATACTTTGAATTATGAATTTTGATCTTTTCTCAGGTGAGTGGAATGTGGTATGACTCTCAGGATGCCAGCTAGTTGTAGCTCCCAGTCAGCCACAAGATTACAAGGGTAAACAATGGACTGTTAGCAACACAGTGTTGCTAAGCTATGATGTTTGGTTTTTGATTTACAATATTTTCACTTTACAATGGGTTAATCTGGGTAAACCCCATTATAAGCTGAGAAGCATCTATGCAAATTTTTAAGTATTTACAGAGTTCGGATATTTCATACAAAGGGAATCCTACATTAATATACTTTCTGTGTATTAAGAGTAATGGCTATTAATGTTTATGCACAAATATTTACATTTCATTTTTTGATTTCTCTTGGGCATATCTAGGAGTGAAATTAATGAGTTATAAGGTAACTGTGTTTAACATTTTTTAGAATTGTAAAACAGATTTTCAAAGTAGATGAAACATTTTATAATCTAAGCAATATTTGTGAAAGTCCCATTTTCTTCACATTTTTGTGGTTTTCATATTGATTAATGATGTTGAGGATATTTTCATGTGTTTGTTAGTCATTACATACCTCTTTTGGAGAAATATCTATTTAGATCCCTTGCCTATTTGAAAAGGTTTCTGTCCTCTTACTGTTAACAAGTTCTTTACATATTCTACATACTAGACCCTCATCAGATATATGATCTTCAAATATTATCTCCCATTGTGCAGATTGTCTTTCACTCTCTTCATGGTATCCTTTGAAATGAAAAATTTTACATTTTTCATGAAGTCCAATGTATTTTTTTTTTATTTGGTTATTCGTGTTTTAGGTGGTGCTTGTAAGCAATCTTAACCTAATCCAACCTTGTGAAGATTTATTCCTATGTTTTCTTCTAAATTTGATATAGTTTTAGGTCCTACATTTAGATCTGTTTTGAGTCATTTTTGTATATGGTGTATGATAGGACCTCTAGAAACAAAAGACATAATATTTCCATTGTTTAAGAAACTTAGTTTGTAATACTTTATTACAGCAACCATAGCAAACTAATAAGCAAGTATTTCCCCTTCCTGTTATTCTTCCTTCATTCTTGAAGTTTCAGACTTTCATGTAGTATCATTTCCCTTCAGACTGAACACTGTTCTGTAGTATTTCTATTGATCTATTTTCACATTGACTCAATCATTCCTTTATTACCTTTATTCTGCCATTATGCCTGTAATGGGGTGAATTGTGTTCCCTCAAATTCATGTTCAACCGTAAACTTAGAATGTTTCTTTATGTGGAATAAGTGTTTTTGCATATGTAATTTGTTAAGGATCTCAACATAAAATCATCCTGGATTAGGTGGGTCCTAAGTGTGTTCACTTGAGTCTTAATGAGAAAGTAGGAGAAGATTTGAATGTGGAGACACATAGGGGCCCATGAAGATGGAGAAAGAGATTGGAATGATGCTGCCACAAGCCAATGACTGCCAGGAGCTACAGGGGCTGAAAGAGAGGCAAGAAAGTATTCTCCCTTGATTTTCAGACTGCTTGCCTCCAAGGCTGTGGGAAAAGAAATTTCATTTTTTTTTTCAGTCAACCAGTTTGAAATAATTTTTACAGCAGTCCTAAAAAGCTAATACAGGTTTGCTTTTGTTCAGTTTGTTTTTTTCTTTTTAAAATTTGCACTTGGTTCCTCTTTATAGTTCCTATTTCCCTGCTTTCCCTACCTTTGGCTTTTTTTCATGAGTGTATACTTATACTTTGTGGAACCTAGTTGTAAAAGCTGTTAACTCTGTTGAAAATTACTTCTAACTTGTCAGGTCATACATCTGTTCATTGTCCACTCACCCCAACATTTACCTGGTATTTTTAATGTGGAGTAATTTTGGACTCTGTCCCAGACAGTATGAATACTACTCATGGTCCTATTTTATTTTCACAAGAAATCAACCTAGTTGGTTTTAGATCCCAAGATTTATTTCTCTTTCTGTCACCCTGTTCCCTAAGTTCAGTATGTGCAACTTTGTTAGGCCGTATCTGTGCATCCCAGGCATGCCTGGCTCACACAGCTCATTGCAAGGCTAGGGAGTCCCCTCATGCATCTTCTCTCTTTGGGTGCACCCATGCAATCTTGTCTTCCCAGGGACCCAATTTCCCAGTCATCTAGCCAGAAAGACAGGTTTATTTTAGAATTTTAGTTACCCATGATCTTGCCACCCATTTCGGCATGACTGACATCCTCAGGCAGAGTGGCAAGGTAAAAGAGCAAGAGAAAAGCCACGGAATTCCAATACCTATGCTGGCTTCACCCTTCCCTTCACAGCACAGGGTCCCCCTTTCAACATTCCTCCTACCAGAAAAAGGAGTGTGTTCCTCAAAGTTTCCACTGCTTTTACTGTTGCCAAACAATTCTCCAGTTGAAAACAGTCTATTGGCTGAACCAGGAGAATAAAAGAGAACCAGGAGAAGGAGAAGGAGGTGGAAGAAGGAGGAAGAAGAAAGAGAGCGTTTCTGCATTTCCCAGCTTAGAGTGTACCTTTCCTCAGTTCTCTGGCCAGAAAGATGGAGTTTCTCTCTGTGTCTGAATTGCTCACACTTGTTTGTCCTTTCCAATGGAGACCTTCTGTGGGTCAAACATGAGGACTAGAAGATGAAAACAAACTGACCCCCTGGGGAGAAAAAAAAACGGGAAATGTTCTCATGCAGATTTCTTCTTCAATTTTGTTTTCCCCTCCTAATTGGCCTGCTACTCTCTGTTCTTTAGGTAGTCACTTTTTGCATTTTCAAGATGCTTTAATTTTGATGTCTGGTAGTTTTTAGTGTGGTACTTGATGACAGAGAGAGGCTATAATCCATTTTCTTTATCTTGTCTGTAGTCAGGAGAAGGTACATCTTCTAATATTTCTATTTTATTTTTCACTTCTGCATGACTACACTCAGGAGATGCTTCAGAGTTTGACTTCAGAGTGCTATTATCACTGGAAATATTTGGTACTTTTAGAAAATCTCAGTTACTTTATTTAAATATTTTGAATATGTGTAAGATGAGTAGAAAAGATTCCGCTGAAGACTGCCCAGTGCACAGACTTGGAAATTATCACTGGTAGGTGATTGTATCAGCAATGTCTGGCATGATATCTGGCTCAATGAATAAGCTCAATGCACATCTTTGTGTACCTGAAGCTCTAGCACTCATTCCATTTGAACATTCTGGTTGCATAGAATTGAAACAAACTCCAAGAGTGAAGGGGGAAGTAGTTGTGAGGGTTCTAGACTCTCATGGAATTCAAGAATGAGAAACAAGAGGTCCACCTCAGCTTTAGAGCTAGGAAACCTGGAAGCCAGGATGTTAGAAAAGACCAAGGCAGCTTCCTTTCCATATGCTTGTTTGACTACACAGGGACTACACAGGGCCTCATATCTACTATTCTGTGTATTTACCTAATCTTCTCCCCTTTCTACAGTGTGTGTGTGTGTGTGTGTGTGTGTGTGTGCGCGCGCGTGTGTGTGTGTGCATGAGCATATCCTGGTGGGGCAACAATGGAGGGGGGAAGGTCAGCTTCATAGTGACAGTTTTGAGCCATTGCATCAATCTTGCCCAAAGCCAACACTGCCCCTGGCGTGATCCATTTACATGAATCAATCCATTTCGTGTTCTGTTTTTATTAGAGATGGCTCCAAATGTGAAAGGACCCTGGAACAGCATTAGCAATTTATCCTATTTGATCTAAGCTTCTGTCAGTTTTAAGATTATGTTTCCTTCTCTTTCCATGGCCGTTTCTACACTTGCACTCTGGTCTACATCTGACTTGAAGTCAACAGACAAACATGACTCCTCTTTTAAAACTGCCTCCCTGAAGTCAATTTCCAGGGTCCATCTGTTACAAATTGCAGCACTTAATGACCCTGTTGGTAAGTTTTCCCTGTCACGTCCAACTTTCTTGCATCTCTGAACTTCACTGGCGTTTGTGCCTTTTCTCTGGTGGCTGATGACTTAAATAACTCCATGTATATCTTTGCTCATTAAAAATGGTTCAAAATCATCAACTCCCATCTCTTCACTGGCTTCTTGTGCACAAATATAATAGGTACATATAAAATCTTAGTCCTTCAGTTTATTTTGTTTTAAATTATTATTCGTCATGCCAATGTATTAAGTCTCCTCCTCTAAAATGGACACATCCTAATCTATATTTGTCTCTTCAAGTAGTATTCAGATTAACAAAGGACAAAATATTGCCAAATAACAATCAAAAGCTTAGTGTATATTGAGCACCTATTAAACCCAACACTGTTACATATTTTCTGTGTATTCACACATTTGACCTCCACTTAAGACTGTGGAAGATGTGTATAAAAAACTACTATTTTTTTCTTCCTTTTCATATAAGGAAACTGAGGCCCAGAGAAGTTAAGTAAATAGTTATTAAATGGTAGAAGCAGAACCAGAACCTAGGTGTATCTTACTCTGCAGCTCAAATTATGAATGACTCACCTGAATGTCTCCAGGACCTGTCAGGCAGTGGTCCCTTTAGGAGGGAAGGGTATATACATCATATTATCAAGTAGGGAGAATAGGGAAAAGACCATTTGCAGGGAGCAGTGATAGCTAGACCGCCTATTAAATTTTTGTGTGTGCAGGCACCATATCTCCATGGTGTCTTTGAGTAAATGTGAAGGGTGATTCACCTGATTTATTTAGATTAATAAAATGTTAGCTTAAGAGTTATTAATTTTGGTGCTTAATACTTTCTTTATACCCAAGGGCCAGTGGACATAGCTCACCCATTGTATGTGAGAACAAAGAGGAGTTTCGCATCATAATTAACTGAATGTTTGCTTTTTCTCTCACTTCTGGGCAAAACAGATAATAGAGTTCACCTGGGTATGCTAGAAAAGGGCACTTACCAGGGAGGACCCACCTGGAAGACTGTGGTAGGTGATGTTTAGCTTTGGGTGAACACACAAGCCCTTGAGAGAGTTTAGTGGAAATGCAAACACCCCCTGCAGAGTGATGTCTCAGCAAAGAGCTGGGGGGAGCTGGGCCCTTCTTAGTAGACTCAAGGTAGAGTTGATTGTGGCATGAACCACTGTCTCTTTGGTCTTGGCCAGAGGCCTTTGCAAAGACAGATAACACCTGGCTTAATTTCCCAGGGCAGGGTGGCACTTTAGGAAAAGAGATGATGAGAGTAGTGTGGGACTGCTCTCTTGCTTTTTGAGAGCACAACCTTGATCTGGTGTCAGTGGTGAGAAACACGGAAGGAAGGAAGAAGGCTCATAAGGCTCTTGGTTGGAGTGGGTGCTTTCCTTTTGGCTTCCATGAACATTCAATAACAATGGGATTCTAAAGGGCTCCAGCATAGGAGGAGGAACATGATCAGGGAATTAAATAATAGCCCAGATAAAGTGATGGATTTCCCCCTAATGGAATCTCCTCCCTCCTGCAGCGTTTGGCTCCAGCTGTGTGCATGGCATGGGCAGTAGTGGGAACATTGTGTTCCACATCTGCTTGTCATGATGCTTCATCTGATGCCATATGTCCCCAGTGAATACTGTTTTGTTGTTGGATGTGGTGAGATCCTTACTAGTAAGCCCCAGAGGACACCTGCCTTCCCTGTGACAGCACCACGCTAGGCACGCTCTGGAGGGAGTTCTCTTCCTCTGCTTCAGGCACTGTGAACAGCCCACCACCAGTCCTTGCTGGTGCTGGCAAAGTTAGGGTCCTCCCTGTCTTCTAGAAGCTTTTGAACTGCATGAGGAGACAGGATGTGTCTGTGGAATGCATTAGGTAGCCATATAACAGTGACAGCAAGACAGAAGTGTATGTATCAATGGGCACTGGTCTGTACCAGGGTGTGCAGCAGGGATCTCAGGTCTGTACCAGGGTGTGCTGTGGCTGGGAGCTCAGGGCATAGGAGGTAGGCACTGCGCTGAGGGGCTAGGTCAGGCAAGGGCAGGCAGCTCTGTGCCCTGTGGCACTATGGCCCACGTCAGACCTCAGCTTTCATTTCTCTAATCGGACCCTTGGGGTTGGTAGGGCGAGCTCCTGTGCCTAGGGAGATCTGTCTGGAAGCCTTCCTCCCTGACTAAGTAGCATAGCAACAGCCATGTCTCCCATGTTCAGGCAGCCTGGAGCACCTCACCAGATGATGCTGGACAGTGAGAGCTGAGGTCAGAAAGAATTTTACCTACTGAATGCACCAAAGAGTCCACATGATGTAGATGTACCCAGCGTTTTGTAGAGGAGGGAGCTTTTCATCTTTTGCATAGGAGTTTCTCACAACTAAATTTTGTAAGCAATGGGAAAACATTATCTGAATTAAGGTTACATCAGATGTGTGTTTTCAGAGCACAGTCCACCAAATCTGAGGATTCACCCAGAAGTCATGGCTGTAAGTTGGGGAGGGAAAGACTGACCCTGGAACTTCAACTCTCCCATGATGAGAACCAGCCTATCTCTGGACAGAAGATGGACGCTTCATGGACACTAGGTGCCAAAGATCAGGAAGGTGCTGAACAAGACGTCCATCCCATGACATTCAGTGCATCCCCCTCCTCAGGTGGGCCCAATACTCACAGGCTTTGCTTCATATCTTGACTTTTTCCACAAAGTGGAAAACAAAGTGTTTTTCACCTCCAGTGTAATGGGAATGCTCATTTCATCCCCACTTTGATGATGCCAAGGCTTTCAGTACAATAAAGCACATGGGAAGACACAGTTTCTTCACGGGACAAATGAGACAAAGTGGTTGCTATTGATATCACCTGATCACACGGGGATTGCTGCCCCTGACTCTGGCCTCAGCCCACCTTGTTTTCTCTGCTGGGCAGGCCCAGCAAAGTCTATCAGTACTCTTTCTCCTGGAAGATTCTCCACACCCTCAGAGTGATAGTGTCCCTCAAAATAGATCCAAAATTAATACCATCTACCTTTGTGATCACACACAATCTGCAAATCACCTCATGCCTGTGATACCCACTGTCCTGAGTGTTGGCACCTGTCTCTAGGGCACTCTGCCATATGTTATTTTTTGCAGGGCATGTGTCAGGGTGACCTGTGGTCAGACATTCTCACTTACAAGGCATTCAAAAGGAACTACACTGTACCAGGAGAGAGCTCAGCCTGTATCAGCTCTCCCTGCATCATGTAGACCTTACCTAGACCTCTGAGTCTGACAACTCCCAGGGTGTATTTCATTGTGGCTATGCAAGGCATGGTCTGAAAGCTGGTCCCTTGTATATGGTGAATTCTGGGGTTTTGTTTCCAGGACACTAATTAAATGTGTGTAAAATCCTTAAAAAGGATCCTTAGAAAAGGATCCCATAGAGTCCACCCTGAACTTTTGGGGACAACTTTAGCAGTCCTGAAAGGAGATACACATAGCTGGGTTTGGTGGCCCACACCTTTAATTTCAGTATCCTGAGGGAATGAGGAAAAAAGGATTCAAGTTCAAGACAGTCTTGGCAAATTTGTGAGATCTTCTTTAATTAAACAACAATAAGTGTCGTGGAAGAATTTCAGTGGAAAAGCACCTTGAGTTCATTTCACACTACTGCAAAAGATTGGAATATTTAATTTAACCATAATGGTTTGAACACCTTGAAAATATGGACATGTCCCCTAAAAATTAACAACTGTGCTCTTCAGTGGTCTGTGTTGTGTCTTTGCATGTTGGCAATGGTGTGTACACAGTCTTAGACCAAGTTTGGCCAAGTAGGCCCAGATGCCGTCATATTCAATTTAGATTAATACCACACATGAAGGTTGACTTCCATTTCATAGATTAGAACAAGAAACCCAAATAAAACCAAACTTCCAAAGACAATTGTTCTGTCTGATTCTGTGTTCCAGGTTCATTTCCATTATTGCCCAGGAAAAGCAGCACCCTCTCTTGGCCTGGAATCTTCACACCATTTTAGGCACTCTTCTCTGCCCAAACACAGGGTTCTCTCTCTCAGCTCCTACATAATGGCCTGTGTGTGTCTTCTCCACCAGGACCCATATACTTTATAGTTAAGTAGTGCTGGTGGTGACACAGCAATGTCCATGGATTGAGCACTTTTATAATGACATAAATGTTGACTTCTAATTATACTTACAAATGCCATCCTAAAGAATGAAAATATCTTTCATCAGAACAATTTAAATGGACAATTTCAGAGGGGAAGGAAAGGATAGCTCTGCTGGGCTATCTGGCACAGCTTAATGCTCAGGTGCTCAAAGTGTGGGAGGTGCCATGGAGGACCTTAGAACTCGGAATTTGGGGAAAGTTTCCAGCAGGGTGGAGTGGTATTGGCCTAATAGATTTTTGACCTCTTGCATCTGGCATTTTGGTGCCTGAAATGTATGTGGCTACCAGGAAAGCTGGCTCTGTTTGAAAGAATGAGATCACAGACAGATCACTATTCAAACTGAAGGACATTGTTCATTGTACTCTAGCTTACTTAGTGACAGCTTTATTGTCTCCTCTTCCTGGAGACACACAGTGATATCCACCTATATTATGATATGTAAAGGGGTGTTGAGATGAATTCTAGGATGTTTGCCCTTGATATAAACTGGATCAGAATTCCCTGGATCCTGGAATGGGATCCACAAGTTGATGCAGATATATGATAATATTTTGTTTATGTTATTATATGTAATACATAAGACTGAATTTTATATACATATATCACAAATCCAGCCTTTTAAAATAATTGTCACTTTCCAAGTCTCATGAAAGTAAGGAATGTTGCAAGAGAGGATCTGTCTTTATTTGTTTATTGAGTTGCAGTGAATTGCATTAAGTGCCTCAGGATGTAGTTATTTTATGGCAGAGTTTCCTCCCAGTAGTAGGATCTAGCCCAAACAGAAGTGCATTTACATTTATCACTGTATATAAAGTAAAATCAAGTTTTGAGCCGGGCGCAGTGGCGCACGCCTGTAATCCCAGCACTTGGGAGGCTGAGGCAGGAGGATCGTGAGTTCAAAGCCAGCCTCCGCAATGGCGAGGCACTTAACAACTCAGTGAGACCCTGTCTCTAATAAAATACAAAAAAGGGCTGGGGATGTTGCCCAGTGGTGGTTGAGTGCCCCTGAGTTCAATCCCCGGTACAAAAAAAAAAAAAAAAAAAAAAAAAGTTTTGAACATATATGTATATAGTTTTACAAATGGAAATGATATCACAATTACTTTAAAGTTTCACTTAACTCTTCTGTTCTCTGGTCTTATGAGAAAACAGAAACTTACTGGCTCATGTTTGTATTGTTCATCAGTTAGGCTGAGATCATCTGGGATCCTTTTGCTGCATGTTTTTAGGTGATGGTTGATAAAGATTACTGAACTTCAGAGGGCAACTGGCTGCCAAACAAAGCACTCTGATTCTCTTCCCCAGGATATCTCATAATTAAATAAATTAATGTGGGCTTGTTCTCATGGAGCTGATGGTGTTCTGAAAGAAAAATCATTCAAAATGTTTCCCAAATGATCTCAGCCTGACTGGTGAACAACACACAGGTGAGCTAGTAAATTTTCAAGTGACTTCCTATACAGTGAGAGACAATACAACCACTGTCAGGAAGATGTCAAGATTCAATCACATGTGGTACAGAAATTACCTAAAAACAGCAGCTATCTTATTGGTAGTGTTTTAGTTTCTCTATTTTAAGTTCAAAGTTGGATGTCTCAATATATGGTATCGAATTATTTAGAAACATGTGTAGACATGTATGCCTTTGATGTGGGCTAATATTTTCACAGTACTCCATACCAAATAAGGAAACAAACATCACAAACCTGCCAGCAGGCTCAAGGCAAAATTGCAAATAAGTTTTCCTTTAATGTGCCTATACTCTAGAGTTTGGGATACTGACAAATCTGAAGACCTGTCCCTCCACCTTGTGGGACACCAATTCTTTTAGTTTACAGTGTGGTATCTGAAATGGAAATGGATCTGTGCCCAGCACCTTATGAAAAACAGTGTTCACTTTTGTACACTTTAGGGTTGGAAATGCCAGCTCGTTACCATGCACTGTATCTTCTGTTCTTTGGCCCTCAGGTGAATATTGTTCAGGACAAAAAATGAGTGGTCTGGGCCTTTCACCTTGCTGAGGTCAAGGAATTCATAGCTCTCATACATGGAATGTGGATGTGGTGAACTGAGATGTGCCTGAGACTTCAAGAAGGAATTTTAAAATGAATTTCCAAACATACATATATTCATTAGTAAATTCACATTGTGATTAAATTTCTGTCATACTAATGTGATCAGCATTATGTGGTAGTTATCAAAACATTCACCAAACCTACTGGAAAAATCAGCTTCACCGACTTTTTTGAGTGTCACCAACACTTGATCAGGTACCTTTTTAATTCTGATTGATATGTAAGTGTATTTGTGATTATATTCTTAATACCAACATCCTTGTGATGTGACACATGTGGTGTTCCTTGAGGCACTATTCCTATCATGCTAGACACTTTTTGCTTTCAGTTATTTCTGGTAACTTCTTCATTAACTGCCATTTCCTTATGAAATTAATGGTGATGCATTTTATTTTCTGAAACTGAGAACGCTGATTTTCAGAGAAAGAGTTTTTCTACTTTTATTCATCTTCTGAGTACTCTTGTTTTACATTTGGGAGATTGGCTGATACATTTTCAGCATTTTTTTTCCTGCTCAGTTGAAACCTGGGCATTTTGTTGGCTGGTTTTTCTTACATCTCTTGCATTGAGTGAATGTTGTTTGGTCAAGATTAGGGTCCCATCCTCTACTTTCCTACCTTGTAGATATTGGTGTATTCTGCATTTCCCATCTAAGATTTTTTTTTTAAATATTTATTTATTTGCTTTAGTTGTACACAATGTGTTTACTTTTACGTGGTGCTGAGGATCGAACCCGGGCCGCCCAAGTGCTAGGCGAGCGCTCTACCGCTGAGCCACAATCCCAGCCCCTCCCATCTAAGTTTTTGACTTCAGACTTTATCAAGTAAGGAGTGCTTTGAATAGCTTGGGTCTTTTGCAGTCTAATTTCGGTTTTCTCCTCATTATACTTACCCTGAGGTAAAACTGTGTTTCATGAGGATAGTTTCTAAATAAACACAAATGCAGATGTGAGGAATTGGATAAAGAGAATGGAAAATAATGAAAGGCAACCAAGTGATTTGGACTATGGTGGTGACCACTGTGACCAATTTGAGATCTCTCTGGTTGTACATTTTTTGTGGTTTGTGTGTGTGTGTGTTGTGCCGGGAATCGAACCCAGGTCCTCATGCATGCTAGGCAAGAACTCTACCATTGAGCTACACACCCAGCCCTTGGTTGGATATTTTCTAAGGGACTACATTGTATGTTTCTCAGTTCTCATTTGAACCATTGGAGGGTGACAGTTTGATCTCTCATGTGAGAGTTGACTGTCCGCTGTATGACTGCTCTTACAAAGAGGTGGATTAGTGCTTTTAGACTTGAGAAAATATTACTTGTGGCTGTAAAATTGAGTGTGAAGGCTTAAATTGGTGTGCATCTTGATCCCCATGGAAGGGACTGTTTTCTACATCAGTAACTAGGCTGTTGGTTGTAGGCAGGATCACCCAATTTTCTGTGTACTTCTTTTGTGGCAGTGTTCAAGGAAATTGAAATTCCACTTCCAGTTTCCATTTCCTCTAACTTTACAAGGCACCAACCAGAAGTAAAATCTCAAAAAGAAGCTACAATAGAATGTTTAGTATTTAAAAAATCAATTCATTGTGATTCAACTGATTTTGAGAATAAAATTTTAATTTTTATGTGCTATAGATATTGCATCTTTTAATTTGATGCTGTGGGAAACTTGCACATATAACTATGTTGCACTTAGAGAAGATATATTTCCAGAGAGTAGATATCTATTGATGTGGTAGAAAAATTGCTCTATAATGTTTCTTGATGATTTTTTCTGTATTCTTTACTAAATTAAATACATATCATTAAGTTAGTTTTATCTTCTTGACAGTGTTTTACAACATTTAAAATTTTTGTAGCTATGTTGTAACTAAAAGTAAATGAGCTCATATTTCTCCAATTTTTATTATTAATTAATTTATTTATTTTAATTAGGTATATGTGACAGTAGAATACATTTTGATTCATTGTACACAATTGCTGCACAACTTTTCATTTTTCTGGTTGTACACAATGTAGTATTGCACCATATGTGCCTAGGGTAAGGATGTCCATCTCATTCCACCATCTTTCCTCTACAATCTTATGTGATCCCAGTATAGTTACTTTAAGACATAATTTTCAGCATTTACAATCAAATTTGTCTTTTTCTGATGAGTTTACCAATGGCAAAGTTTTGATTCATTCTAAAATACTCAAACTGCATTTATCCAGGTCATCATCACATATGAAAAGCCTGTAATAGAGGCCATAACAGTGTGACTTATTCATAGGTGATTGTGAGTTGTTTCAGTTTAATTCTGCTTAGTGGTTAATGTGACACTGCAACGTGTTCATTAGAAGCATAGCTCATAAGTCACTTAGTATACATTCATTACAAATATGATTCTATGAGGGACTTTTGACATGACAGCATAAAGAAATCCATGAAAGTTCAATCCAGCAAAACTGATGAAAAGAGAAAGAACTGCAGCACCAATTCCAACTATTCATACTTACTGGTCCAGAAATATTGAGCAAGAAAAAACAGAAAAATAAATGTAAAAACAGGACTATAAAAGGCAATATAAGTAAACACTTTTCTTCTTTATTAATGTATCTTGAAAGCAACAATATAAAACTGCATATATAGTATGTACAATTCTACTAGCACAAAAATAGAAATAGGAAGACCTCACACCACGTGAGAAGCAGTCTCAGGATTATACCTTATCTTCTTTGTCGCACGTTTAGGTGTTCATAAAGAAAAAAAAAAAAAACATAAAGACATAGGGACTTTCTGCAGCTGAAGTGTTTAACATATTTATTCTCCCACCTATACATGTACATTTGGCTTGGTTCACAAATAGTGGTTTAATTTTATCAATTTACATTGTTTTTCAAAGAGTGCATTCAAAAGCTTGAGAATTGTGTCTTTTGCAGTGTACCATATGCTTAATGCCAGTTTAATTTTTCAGTTTCTGAAATTAGTCCTCACATGAGCTGAGGAAAAACCATCATTCATTTGCAGATTATCCTGCTTTATTTCTTGATGAATGTGTAGGAACAACTCTCTTTTGTTAATCACCAACTTAACTCTACCAACTTAACTCACATACTGATTAATTTATATTTTAAATTTTACTTTGGAATTTACCTTAGTAAATTAGTTGCCTTCTCCCTACACTAGATAGATTTTCTTATGTATTTTCCATGGCTCTGTCTTTATCTCAGTTACAAAACAGTTTTATTCATTATTCTTGTTCTTGTTCTCATATTCTTGTTCTGCTGAAGACCAGCTTCAGCAAAGATGTTAAGTTCTTCCCAATTGGTACTGAAGGGAACGTCGACGATATGAAAATAATCCACACACAAGCCAGGTTGTAGAAATCCTTCTACTGTTCTAATTTTTACTTTTCTCAGTATGGCCTCTTATACATCCCAACAAGCACAGTAATTCACATTTTTTCTTAGGGAGGTAACATAAAGGAATTTCAGTAAAGAAGATTACAATAAAGGATTTCCAGAAATTAACTATACAATAAAAATTTCCAGTAATTAACTATAGGGGGTTACATTAGGTTTCCAGTAATTAACAATAAGGAATTTCAGGAATTAGCTATAATAAAGAATTTCCAGTAGTTAACTATAAAAGGTTTCAGGAATTACCTAGGGAAGATCAATTATACTAACTACTAATTAATCTTATCTATAGGCAGGGGGAGGTATTCTAAAAATCCTAAAGCTAATGTTAAAAATTCTTAAACTTTAGGTATGTCTGCTCATAAAGTTATATTGCCCTAGTATCTTCTTCAACTGGGCTCATCCTACCAGCTTAGCTAGTTTCTGGCTTTAGATTCCACAGGGCCATTGAACTGGTTTTATTATTGATAATTAAATGTATTAGAACCTGGTGGTCATACAATAGAAATACATCAAGAGTACAGACAAAGCACACAAAGTTAATTCTTGGTGGTCGCATAAAGTGGCATGTCATCCACAAAGAGGAGCCAAGCTCAGACCCCCAGGCATTTGGAGGGAGCTTGGGCTCAAACTCATTTGCATAACCAAGGAAGAACCCAGATTTCTGGATAAGCAGGCGGACACCTGGCTTGATTCTTGGTTTGGAAGAACTAGGCCCACACAGCCCTGAATTAACAGGTTGGGGGTCAGCTCAATTCCAGGTTGGGGAGATCCCAGACTCACAGCCCTGAATTAACGGGTTGGGGTCGAGCTCAAATCCCCGGATGAGAAACCCCACATTGTTCTTCTTTGTACTGGGGAGCCAACATAAGAATGCTCTATCACTGAGCTATATCATCTCTGACTTGTACTTTTGTTTGGACCAGGGATTTAACCCCAGAGCATATAACCTCTGAGTCATATTCCCAGAACATTTTTATAAATCATTTATTTATTTATTTTTCTGGTACCAGGCACTGAAACAAGAGGGTCATAACCACTAAGCCACATCATCAGGCCTTCTTCTATTTTATTTTGAAATAGTGTCTCACTAGGTTTTATATAGCCTTGCTAAATTGCTTAGGGTGGCTTTGAACCTGCAATCCTCTTGCCTCAGCCTCCCAAGCCACTGGGATTACAGGTATGTGCCACCATGCCCAGCTTATCTTTTGTTTTTGAGGGAGGGTCTCACTAAGTTGCTTCCCTAAGCAATTTAGGGAAGTTGATTAATTCCTAGAGTGCCTTAAACTTGAGGACTTCCTGCCTTAAATTCCTGAGCTACTGGAATTACAGGTATGCACCATCATGACCCAGGGCCTAGACACTAGTACAAGTAAGAGAAATGGCCAACACTAAACTAGAGCAAAAGCAGGAGTAAGGAGGCTTAGGTGCCAGAGAACTGAGGAGTGTGTGAGACTCAGCACACTAATCAGCTGGGAGATCAAGTTTATGTTCTATGTGAAACAAATAGGCAATACAACAAAGCACATGTGTAAAGTAGTAGAAGATTGTTGTTAATCATGTGGAATTTTCAATCACTTATAAAACAGCAACAACAATCATAAGAGTAGTAATACCAATGTTAACTAGGATTTGATAAAAGTTCATTTTAAGAATAAGAAATACATAAAATAAAATAAAAGATATTAAATTATATATCCTTTCAAAAAGAGATAAATAACCAGGCATGGTGGCACATGCCTGTTATTCCAGGACTAGAGAGGCTAAAGCAGAAGGTTTATATGTTTGAAGCCTGCCTAATCAATGTAGCAAGACCCTGTGTCAAAATAAAAATAAATAAAAATAAAAAGGTTTGGTGATATAGCTCAGTAGTAAAACATCCCAGGTTTCAATCTATGTTGGGGGGTGGGGGGGAGAGAGAGAGAGAGAGAGCACACCAAGATTAGAAATGTACATTTGTACTGGGATGTGACAAAACAGTAAAACATTTGCCATGCTTGTGTAAGGTCTTATGTTTGATCTCAAGCACTGAAAACACACACACACACACACACACACACACACACACAAAAAAATGCATATTTAGTTACATAACAACAGGAAAAACTTAACTCTACAACAGCAGTTGATATATGAATATATTTTTCTTATACATGTATCTCAAATTATCAGTAAGCAATAAGGAAAACAAAAATGATGATTGTATACATATAGCCACAGCATAATCAAGTAAATGTAAGTGGAACTCATAATGATAAATCAGTGTTTTCTTGA
>JAKELJ010000233.1:0-46000 GCA_025594165.1 Tamias sibiricus | reverse complement strand
CATGATGGTGGGTTGACCACATTTGGAGAGCCATGAGGGGTACAAGAGAAAATCATTTTGTCAGAGTTTCATTGAAATACACAAAGAAACCTAGTACCCACAAGCTAAGAAACATGGAATTATTTCCAGTTGGCTAAAACGCTTTTCTGTGAGTTTGAAACTCTTTTGCTACCTAGTGATTCAGCTTTGAGATACTTGAACCAGGAGAGAAGCACGGTGTGCTCTTGTGAACTAAAGTGCTTTTCTGCATTTTTAAAGTTCTAGCATTAACGATTTAAGAATTAAACTCACAGGTGTTTTCAGGCATTTTTCGCCTAATCAGGGTAAATATCGAATAGACTGTAAACAAAACACCCTTGATGGTGGGATGACCAAACTTGGGGAGCCTTGAGGGGCACATGAGAGAATCATTTTTTTTCAGAGTTTCATTGAAATACACAAAGAAACCTAGTGCCCAGAAGCTAAGAAACATGGAATTATTTCCAGTTGGGTAAAACGCTTTCCTGTGAGTTTGAAACTCTTTTGCTACCTAGTGATTCAGCTTTGAGATACTTGAACCAAGACAGAAGCACAGTGTGCTCTCTTGAACTAAAGTGTTGTTCTGCGTTTTTAAAGTTCTAGCATTAACCATTGAGGAATTAAACTACAGGCGTTTTCAGTGAAATTCGCCTAATCAGGGTAAATATCCAATAGGCTCTAAACAAAAAACTCGTGATGGTGGATCGACCAAATTTGGGGAGCCATGAGGGGCACAAGAGAGAATCATTTTGTCAGAGTTTCATTGAAATACACAAAGAAACCTAATACCCACAAGCTAAGAAACATGGAATTATTTCCAGTTGGCTAAAATGCTTTTCTGTTAGTATGAAACTCTTTTGCTACCTAGAGATTCAGCTATGAGATACTTGAACCAGGAGAGAAGCACAGTGTGCTCTTGTGAACTAAAGTGTTTTTCTGTGTTTTTAAAGTTCTAGCATTAACCATTTAAGAATTAAACTACAGGCATTTTCAGGCATTTTCGCCTAATCAGGGTAAACATCCAATAGACTGTAAACAAAACACCCTTGATGGTGGGATGACCAAACTTGGGGAGCCTTGAGGGGCACATGAGAGAATCATTTTTTCAGAGTTTCATTGAAATACACAAAGAAACCTAGTTCCCAGAAGCTAAGAAACATGGAATTATTTCCAGTTGGCTAAATCGCTTTTCTGTGAGTTTGAAACTCTTTTGCTACCTAGTGATTCAGCTTTGAGATACTTGAACCAGGACAGAAGCACAGTGTGCTCTTGTGATATGAAGTGCTTTTCTGCATTTTCAAAGTTCTAGCTTTAACCATTGAGGAATTAAACTACAGGCGTTTTCAGTGAAATTCGCCTAATAAGGGTAAATATCCAATAGACTGTAAACAAAACACCATTGATGGTGGGATAACCAAACTTGCAGAGCCTTGAGGGGCACATGAGAGAATCATTTTTTCAGAGTTTCATTGAAATACACAAAGAAACCTAGTTCCCAGAAGCTAAAAACCTGGAATCATTTCCAGTTCGCTAAAACGCTTTTCTGTGAGTTTGAAACTCTTTTGTTACCTAGTGATTCAGCTTTGAGACACTTGAACCAGGACAGAAGCACAGTGTGCTCTTGTGATCTGAAGTGCTCTTCTGCATTTCCAAAGTTCTTGCATTAACCATTGAGGAATTAAACTACAGGGGTTTTCAGTAAAATTCGCCTAATCAGGATAAACATCCAATAGGGTCTAAACAAAAAACCCGTGATGGTGGGTTGACCACATTTGGAGAGCCATGAGGGGTACAAGAGAAAATCATTTTGTCAGAGTTTCATTGAAAAACACAAAGAAACCTAGTACCCACAAGCTAAGAAACATGGAATTATTTCCAGTTGGCTAAAACGCTTTTCTGTGAGTTTGAAACTCTTTTGCTACCTAGTGATTCAGCTTTGAGATACTTGAACCAGGAAGAAGCACAGTGTGCTCTTGTGATCTGAAGTGCTTTTCTGCATTTTCAAAGTTCTAGCATTAACCATTGAGGAATTAAACTACAGGAGTTTCAGTGAATTTCGACTAATCAGGGTAAACATCCAATAGGCTCTAAGCAAAAAACCCGTGATGGTGGATTGACCACATTTGAGGAGCCATGAGGGGCACAAGAGAGAATCATTTTGTCACAGTTTCATTGAAATACACAAAGAAACCTAGTACCCACAAGCTAAGAAACATGGAATTATTTCCAGTTGGCTAAAACGCTTTTCTGTGAGTTTGAAACTCTTTTGCTACCTAGTGATTCAGCTTTGAGATACTTGAACCAGGACAGAAGCACAGTGTGCTCTTGTGAACTAAAGTGTTGTTCTGCGTTTTTAAAGTTCCAGCATTAACCATTTAAAAATTAAACTCACAGGCGTTTTCAGGCATTTTCGCCTAATCAGGGTAAACATCCAATAGACTGTAAACAAAACACCCTTGATGGTGGGATGACCAAACTTGGGGAGTCTTGAGTAGCACATGAGAGAATCATTTTTTCAGAGTTTCATTGAAATACACAAAGAAACCTAGTGCCCAGAAGCTAAGAAACATGGAATTATTTCCAGTTCGCTAAAACGCTTTTCTGTGAGTTGGAATCTCTTTTGTTACCTAGTGATTCATCTTTGAGATACTTGAACCAGGAAAGAAGCACAGTGTGCTCTTGTGATCTGAAGTTCTTTTCTGCATTTTCAAAGTTCTAGCTTTAACCATTGAGGAATTAAACTGCAGGCGTTTTCAGTGAAATTCGCCTAATCAGGGCAAACATCCAATAGGCTCTAAACAAAAAACCCGTGATGGTGGGATGACCAAATTTGGCGAGCCATGAGGGGCACAAGAGAGAATCATTTTGTCAGAGTTTCATTGAAATACACAAAGAAACCTAGTACCCAGAAGGTAAGAAACATGGAATTATTTCAAGTTCTCTAAAACGCTTTTTTGTGAGTTTGAAACTCTTTTGCTACCTAGTGATTCAGCTTTGAGATACTTGAACCAGGACAGAAGCACAGTGTGCTCTTGTGATCTGACGTGCTTTTCTGCATTTTCAAAGTTCTAGCATTAACCATTGAGGAATTAAAATACAGGAATTTCAGTGAAATTCGACTACTCAGGGTAAACGTCCCATAGGCTTTAAGCAAAAAACCCGTGATGGTGGATTGCCCACATTTGGGGAGCCATTAGGGGCACAAGAGAGAATCATTTTGTCAGAGTTTCATTGAAATAAAAAATGAAACCTAGTACCCACAAGCTAAGAAACATGGAAATATTTCCAGTTGGCTAAAACGCTTTTCTGTGACTTTGAAACACTTTTGCTACCTAGTGATTCAGCTTTGAGATACTTGAACCAGGAGAGAAGCACAGTGTGCTCTTGTGAACTAAAGTGTTGTTCTGCGTTTTTAAAGTAATAGCATTAACCATTTAAGAATTACTCTCACAGGGGTTTCAGGCATTTTCGCCTAATCAGGGTAAACATCCAGTAGACTGTAAACAAAACACCCATGATGGTGGGATGACCAAACTTAGGGAACCTTGAGGGGCCTTGAGGGGCACATGAGAGAATCATTTTTTCAGAGTTTCATTGAAATATACAAAGAAACCTAATACCCACAAGCTAAGAAACATGGAATTTTTTCCTGTTGGCTAAAATGCTTTTCTGTGAGTTTGAAACTCTTTTGCTACCTAGAGATTCACCTTTGAGATACTTGAACCAGTAGAGAAGCACAGTGTGCTCTTGTGAACTAAAGTGTTGTTCTGCGTTTTTAAAGTTCTATCATTAACCATTTAAGCATTAAACTCACAGGCATTTTCAGGCATTTTCGCCTAATCAGGGTAAACATCAAAAAGACTGTAAACAAAACACCCTTGATGGTGGGATGACAAAACTTTGGGAGCCTTGAGGGGCACATGAGATAATCATTTCTTCAGTGTTTCATTGAAATACACAAGGAAACCTAGTGCCCAGAAGCTAAGAAACATGGAATTATTTCGACTTCGCTAAAACGCTTTTCTGTGAGTTTGAAACTCTTTTGCTACCTAGTGATTCAGCTTTAAGATACTTGAACGAGGACAGATGTACAGTGTGCTTTTTTGATCTGAAGTGCTTTTCTGCATTTTCAAAGTTCTAGCATTAACCATTGACGAATTAAACTACAGGCTTTTTCAGTGAAATTCGCCTAATCAGGGTAAACATCCAATAGGCTCTAAACAAAAAAAACCGTGATGGTGGATTGACCAAATTTGGGGAGCCATGAGGGGCAGAAGAGAGAATCATTTTGTCAGAATTTCATTGAAATACACAAAGAAACCTAGTACCCACAAGCAAAGAAACATGGAATTATTTCCAGTTTGCTAAAATGCTTTGCTGTGAGTTTGAAACTCTTTTGCTACCTAGTGATTCAGCTTTGAGATACTTGAACCAGGAGAGAAGCACAGTGTGGTCTTGTGAACTAAAGTGTTGTTCTTCGTTATTAAAGTTCTAGCATTAACTATTTAAGAATTAAACTCACAGGCGTTTTCAGGCATTTTCGGCTAATCAGGGTAAACATCCAATAGACTGTAAACAAAACACCCTTGATGGTGGGATGACCAAACTTGCGGAGCCTTGAGGGGCACATGGGAGAATCATTTTTTCAGAGTTTCATTGAAATACACAAAGAAACCTAGTTCCCAGAAGCTAAAAACTTGGAATCATTTCCAGTTCGTTAAAACGCTTTTCTGTGAGTTTGAAACTCTTTTGTTACCTAGTGATTCAGCTTTGAGACACTTGAACCAGGACAGAAGCACAGTGTGCTCTTGTGATCTGAAGTGCTCTTCTGCATTTCTAAAGTTCTTGCATTAACCATTGAGGAATTAAACTACAGGGGTTTTCAGTAAAATTCGCCTAATCAGGATAAATATCCAATAGGGTCTAAACAAAAAACCCATGATGGTGGGTTGACCACATTTGGAGAGCCATGAGGGGTACAAGAGAAAATCATTTTGTCAGAGTTTCATTGAAATACACAAAGAAACCTAGTACCCACAAGCTAAGAAACATGGAATTATTTCCAGTTGGCTAAAACGCTTTTCTGTGAGTTTGAAACTCTTTTGCTACCTAGTGATTCAGCTTTGAGATACTTGAACCAGGAGAGAAGCACGGTGTGCTCTTGTGAACTAAAGTGTTGTTCTGCATTTTTAAAGTTCTAGCATTAACGATTTAAGAATTAAACTCACAGGTGTTTTCAGGCATTTTCGCCTAATCAGGGTAAATATCGAATAGACTGTAAACAAAACACCCTTGATGGTGGGATGACCAAACTTGGGGAGCCTTGAGGGGCACATGAGAGAATCATTTTTTCAGAGTTTCATTGAAATACACAAAGAAACCTAGTGCCCAGAAGCTAAGAAACATGGAATTATTTCCAGTTGGGTAAAACGCTTTCCTGTGAGTTTGAAACTCTTTTGCTACCTAGTGATTCAGCTTTGAGATACTTGAACCAAGACAGAAGCACAGTGTGCTCTCTTGAACTAAAGTGTTGTTCTGCGTTTTTAAAGTTCTAGCATTAACCATTGAGGAATTAAACTACAGGCGTTTTCAGTGAAATTCGCCTAATCAGGGTAAATATCCAATAGGCTCTAAACAAAAAACTCGTGATGGTGGATCGACCAAATTTGGGGAGCCATGAGGGGCACAAGAGAGAATCATTTTGTCAGAGTTTCATTGAAATACACAAAGAAACCTAATACCCACAAGCTAAGAAACATGGAATTATTTCCAGTTGGCTAAAATGCTTTTCTGTTAGTATGAAACTCTTTTGCTACCTAGAGATTCAGCTATGAGATACTTGAACCAGGAGAGAAGCACAGTGTGCTCTTGTGAACTAAAGTGTTTTTCTGTGTTTTTAAAGTTCTAGCATTAACCATTTAAGAATTAAACTACAGGCATTTTCAGGCATTTTCGCCTAATCAGGGTAAACATCCAATAGACTGTAAACAAAACACCCTTGATGGTGGGATGACCAAACTTGGGGAGCCTTGAGGGGCACATGAGAGAATCATTTTTTCAGAGTTTCATTGAAATACACAAAGAAACCTAGTTCCCAGAAGCTAAGAAACATGGAATTATTTCCAGTTGGCTAAATCGCTTTTCTGTGAGTTTGAAACTCTTTTGCTACCTAGTGATTCAGCTTTGAGATACTTGAACCAGGACAGAAGCACAGTGTGCTCTTGTGATATGAAGTGCTTTTCTGCATTTTCAAAGTTCTAGCTTTAACCATTGAGGAATTAAACTACAGGCGTTTTCAGTGAAATTCGCCTAATAAGGGTAAATATCCAATAGACTGTAAACAAAACACCATTGATGGTGGGATAACCAAACTTGCAGAGCCTTGAGGGGCACATGAGAGAATCATTTTTTCAGAGTTTCATTGAAATACACAAAGAAACCTAGTTCCCAGAAGCTAAAAACCTGGAATCATTTCCAGTTCGCTAAAACGCTTTTCTGTGAGTTTGAAACTCTTTTGTTACCTAGTGATTCAGCTTTGAGACACTTGAACCAGGACAGAAGCACAGTGTGCTCTTGTGATCTGAAGTGCTCTTCTGCATTTCCAAAGTTCTTGCATTAACCATTGAGGAATTAAACTACAGGGGTTTTCAGTAAAATTCGCATAATCAGGATAAACATCCAATAGGGTCTAAACAAAAAAACCCGTGATGGTGGGTTGACCACATTTGGAGAGCCATGAGGGGTACAAGAGAAAATCATTTTGTCAGAGTTTCATTGAAAAACACAAAGAAACCTAGTACCCACAAGCTAAGAAACATGGAATTATTTCCAGTTGGCTAAAACGCTTTTCTGTGAGTTTGAAACTCTTTTGCTACCTAGTGATTCAGCTTTGAGATACTTGAACCAGGACAGAAGCACACTGTGCTCTTGTGATCTGAAGTGCTTTTCTGCATTTTCAAAGTTCTAGCATTAACCATTGAGGAATTAAACTACAGGAGTTTCAGTGAATTTCGACTAATCAGGGTAAACATCCAATAGGCTCTAAGCAAAAAACCCGTGATGGTGGATTGACCACATTTGAGGAGCCATGAGGGGCACAAGAGAGAATCATTTTGTCACAGTTTCATTGAAATACACAAAGAAACCTAGTACCCACAAGCTAAGAAACATGGAATTATTTCCAGTTGGCTAAAACGCTTTTCTGTGAGTTTGAAACTCTTTTGCTACCTAGTGATTCAGCTTTGAGATACTTGAACCAGGACAGAAGCACAGTGTGCTCTTGTGAACTAAAGTGTTGTTCTGCGTTTTTAAAGTTCCAGCATTAACCATTTAAAAATTAAACTCACAGGCGTTTTCAGGCATTTTCGCCTAATCAGGGTAAACATCCAATAGACTGTAAACAAAACACCCTTGATGGTGGGATGACCAAACTTGGGGAGTCTTGAGTAGCACATGAGAGAATCATTTTTTCAGAGTTTCATTGAAATACACAAAGAAACCTAGTGCCCAGAAGCTAAGAAACATGGAATTATTTCCAGTTCGCTAAAACGCTTTTCTGTGAGTTGGAATCTCTTTTGTTACCTAGTGATTCATCTTTGAGATACTTGAACCAGGAAAGAAGCACAGTGTGCTCTTGTGATCTGAAGTTCTTTTCTGCATTTTCAAAGTTCTAGCTTTAACCATTGAGGAATTAAACTGCAGGCGTTTTCAGTGAAATTCGCCTAATCAGGGCAAACATCCAATAGGCTCTAAACAAAAAACCCGTGATGGTGGGATGACCAAATTTGGCGAGCCATGAGGGGCACAAGAGAGAATCATTTTGTCAGAGTTTCATTGAAATACACAAAGAAACCTAGTACCCAGAAGGTAAGAAACATGGAATTATTTCAAGTTCTCTAAAACGCTTTTTTGTGAGTTTGAAACTCTTTTGCTACCTAGTGATTCAGCTTTGAGATACTTGAACCAGGACAGAAGCACAGTGTGCTCTTGTGATCTGACGTGCTTTTCTGCATTTTCAAAGTTCTAGCATTAACCATTGAGGAATTAAACTACAGGAATTTCAGTGAAATTCGACTACTCAGGGTAAACGTCCCATAGGCTTTAAGCAAAAAACCCGTGATGGTGGATTGCCCACATTTGGGGAGCCATTAGGGGCACAAGAGAGAATCATTTTGTCAGAGTTTCATTGAAATAAAAAATGAAACCTAGTACCCACAAGCTAAGAAACATGGAAATATTTCCAGTTGGCTAAAACGCTTTTCTGTGACTTTGAAACACTTTTGCTACCTAGTGATTCAGCTTTGAGATACTTGAACCAGGAGAGAAGCACAGTGTGCTCTTGTGAACTAAAGTGTTGTTCTGCGTTTTTTAAAGTAATAGCATTAACCATTTAAGAATTACTCTCACAGGGGTTTCAGGCATTTTCGCCTAATCAGGGTAAACATCCAGTAGACTGTAAACAAAACACCCATGATGGTGGGATGACCAAACTTAGGGAACCTTGAGGGGCCTTGAGGGGCACATGAGAGAATCATTTTTTCAGAGTTTCATTGAAATATACAAAGAAACCTAATACCCACAAGCTAAGAAACATGGAATTTTTTCCTGTTGGCTAAAATGCTTTTCTGTGAGTTTGAAACTCTTTTGCTACCTAGAGATTCACCTTTGAGATACTTGAACCAGTAGAGAAGCACAGTGTGCTCTTGTGAACTAAAGTGTTGTTCTGCGTTTTTTAAAGTTCTATCATTAACCATTTAAGCATTAAACTCACAGGCGTTTTCAGGCATTTTCGCCTAATCAGGGTAAACATCAAAAAGACTGTAAACAAAACACCCTTGATGGTGGGATGACAAAACTTTGGGAGCCTTGAGGGGCACATGAGATAATCATTTCTTCAGTGTTTCATTGAAATACACAAGGAAACCTAGTGCCCAGAAGCTAAGAAACATGGAATTATTTCGACTTCGCTAAAACGCTTTTCTGTGAGTTTGAAACTCTTTTGCTACCTAGTGATTCAGCTTTAAGATACTTGAACGAGGACAGATGTACAGTGTGCTTTTTGATCTGAAGTGCTTTTCTGCATTTTCAAAGTTCTAGCATTAACCATTGACGAATTAAACTACAGGCTTTTTCAGTGAAATTCGCCTAATCAGGGTAAACATCCAATAGGCTCTAAACAAAAAAAACCGTGATGGTGGATTGACCAAATTTGGGGAGCCATGAGGGGCAGAAGAGAGAATCATTTTGTCAGAATTTCATTGAAATACACAAAGAAACCTAGTACCCACAAGCAAAGAAACATGGAATTATTTCCAGTTTGCTAAAATGCTTTGCTGTGAGTTTGAAACTCTTTTGCTACCTAGTGATTCAGCTTTGAGATACTTGAACCAGGAGAGAAGCACAGTGTGGTCTTGTGAACTAAAGTGTTGTTCTTCGTTATTAAAGTTCTAGCATTAACTATTTAAGAATTAAACTCACAGGCGTTTTCAGGCATTTTCGGCTAATCAGGGTAAACATCCAATAGACTGTAAACAAAACACCCTTGATGGTGGGATGACCAAACTTGCGGAGCCTTGAGGGGCACATGGGAGAATCATTTTTTCAGAGTTTCATTGAAATACACAAAGAAACCTAGTTCCCAGAAGCTAAAAACTTGGAATCATTTCCAGTTCGTTAAAACGCTTTTCTGTGAGTTTGAAACTCTTTTGTTACCTAGTGATTCAGCTTTGAGACACTTGAACCAGGACAGAAGCACAGTGTGCTCTTGTGATCTGAAGTGCTCTTCTGCATTTCTAAAGTTCTTGCATTAACCATTGAGGAATTAAACTACAGGGGTTTTCAGTAAAATTCGCCTAATCAGGATAAATATCCAATAGGGTCTAAACAAAAAACCCATGATGGTGGGTTGACCACATTTGGAGAGCCATGAGGGGTACAAGAGAAAATCATTTTGTCAGAGTTTCATTGAAATACACAAAGAAACCTAGTACCCACAAGCTAAGAAACATGGAATTATTTCCAGTTGGCTAAAACGCTTTTCTGTGAGTTTGAAACTCTTTTGCTACCTAGTGATTCAGCTTTGAGATACTTGAACCAGGACAGAAGCACAGTGTGCTCTTGTGAACTAAAGTGTTGTTCTGCGTTTTTAAAGTTCCAGCATTAACCATTTAAAAATTAAACTCACAGGCGTTTTCAGGCATTTTCGCCTAATCAGGGTAAACATCCAATAGACTGTAAACAAAACACCCTTGATGGTGGGATGACCAAACTTGGGGAGCCTTGAGGAGCACATGAGAGAATCATTTTTTCAGAGTTTCATTGAAATACACAAAGAAACCTAGTGCCCAGAAGCTAAGAAACATGGAATTATTTCCAGTTCGCTAAAACGCTTTTCTGTGAGTTTCTTTTGTTACCTAGTGATTCATCTTTGAGATACTTGAACCAGGAAGAAGGACAGTGTGCTCTTGTGATCTGAAGTTCTTTTCTGCATTTTCAAAGTTCTAGCATTAACCATTGAGGAATTAAACTACAGGCGTTTTCAGTGAAATTCGCCTAATCAGGGTAAATATCCAATAGACTCTAAACAAAAAACCGTGATGGTGGATTGACCAAATTTGGGGAGCCATGACGGGCAAAAGAGAGAATCATTTTGTCAGAGTTTCATTGAAATACAAAAAGAAACCTAGTACCCAGAAGCAAAGAAACATGGAATTATTTCCAGTTGGCTAAATCGCTTTTCTGTGAGTTTGAAACTCTTTTGCTACCTAGTGATTCAGCTTTGAGATACTTGAACCAGGAGAGAGAGCACAGTGTGCTCTTGTGATATGAATTGCTTTGCTGCATTTTCAAAGTTCTTGCTTTAACCATTGAGGAATTAAACTGCAGGCATTTTCAGTGAAATTCGCCTAATCAGGGCAAACATCCAATAGGCTGTAAACAAAAAACCCGTGATGGTGGGATGACCAAATTTGGCGAGCCATGAGGGGCACAAGAGAGAATCATTTTTTCAGAGTTTCATTGAAATACACAAAGAAACCTAGTACCCAGAAGGTAAGAAACATGGAATTATTTCAAGTTCTCTAAAACGCTTTTTTGTGAGTTTGAAACTCTTTTGCTACCTAGTGATTCAGCTTTGAGATACTTGAACCAGGACAGAAGCACAGTGTGCTCTTGTGATCTGACGTGCTTTTCTGCATTTTCAAATTTCTAGCATTAACCATTGAGGAATTAATCTACAGCGTTTTCAGTGAAATTCGCCTACTCAGGGTAAACATCCATAGGCTTTAAGCAAAAAACCCGTGAGGGTGGATTGCCCACATTTGGGGAGCCATGAGGGGCATAAGAGAGAATCATTTTGTCAGAGTTTCATTGAAATAAAAAAGAAACCTAGTACCCACAAGCTAAGAAACATGGGAATATTTCCAGTTGGCTAAAACGCTTTTCTGTGACTTTGAAACTCTTTTGCTACCTAGTGATTCAGCTTTGAGATACTTGAACCAGGAAAGAAGCACAGTGTGCTCTTGTGAACTAAAGTGTTGTTCTGCGTTTTTAAAGTTCCAGCATTACTCATTTAAGAATTAAACTCATAGGAGTTTTCAGGCATTTTCGCCTAATCAGGGTAAACATTTAATAGACTGTAAACAAAAAACCATTGATGGTGGGATGACCAAACTTGGGGAGCCTAGAGGGGCACATGAGAGAATCATTTCTTCAGAGTTTCATTGAAATACACAAAGAAACCTAGTGCCCACAAGCTAAGAAACATGGAATTATTTCCAGTTGGCTAAAATGCTTTTCTGTGTTTGAAACTCTTTTGCTATCTAGTGATTCAGCTTTGAGATACTTGAACCAGGAGAGAAGCACAGTGTGCTCTTGTGAACTAAAGTGTTGTTCTGCGTTTTTAAAGTAATAGCATTAACCATTTAAGAATTACTCTCACAGGCGTTTTCAGGCATTTTCGCCTAATCAGGGTAAACATCCAGTAGACTGTAAACAAAACACCCATGATGGTGGGATGACCAAACTTGGGGAGCCTTGAGGGGCCTTGAGGGGCACATGAGAGAATCATTTTTTCAGAGTTTCATTGATATATACAAAGAAACCTAATACCCACAAGCTAAGAAACATGGAATTTTTTCTGTTGGCTAAAATGCTTTTCTGTGAGTTTGAAACTCTTTTGCTACCTAGAGATTCACCTTTGAGATACTTGAACCAGTAGAGAAGCACAGTGTGCTCTTGTGAACTAAAGTGTTGTTCTGCGTTTTTAAAGTTCTAGCATTAACCATTTAAGCATTAAACTCACAGGCGTTTTCAGGCATTTTCGCCTAATCAGGGTAAACATCCAATAGACTGTAAACAAAACACCCTTGATGGTGGGATGACAAAACTTTGGGAGCCTTGAGGGCACATGAGAGAATCATTTCTTCAGTGTTTCATTGAAATACACAAGGAAACCTAGTGCCCAGAAGCTAAGAAACATGGAATTATTTCGACTTCGCTAAAACGCTTTTCTGTGAGTTTGAAACTCTTTTGCTACCTAGTGATTCAGCTTTGAGATACTTGAACGAGGACAGATGTACAGTGTGCTTTTTTGATCTGAAGTGCTTTTCTGCATTTTCAAAGTTATAGCATTAACCATTGAAGAATTAAACTACAGGCTTTTTCAGTGAAATTCGCCTAATCAGGGTAAACATCCAATAGGCTCTAAACAAAAAACCCGTGATGGTGGGGATTGACCAAATTTGGGGAGCCATGAGGGGCAGAAGAGAGAATCATTTTGTCAGAATTTCATTGAAATACACAAAGAAACCTAGTACCCACAAGCAAAGAAACATGGAATTATTTCCAGTTGGCTAAAATGCTTTGCTGTGAGTTTGAAACTCTTTTGCTACCTAGTGATTCAGCTTTGAGATACTTGAACCAGGAGAGAAGCACAGTGTGTCTTGTGAACTAAAGTGTTGTTCTTCGTTATTAAAGTTCTAGCATTAACTATTTAAGAATTAAACTCACAGGCGTTTTCAGGCATTTTCGGCTAATCAGGGTAAACATCCAATAGACTGTAAACAAAACACCCTTGATGGGGGGGATGACCAAACTTGCGGAGCCTTGAGGGGCACATGGGAGAATCATTTTTTCAGAGTTTTATTGAAATACACAAAGAAACCTAGTTCCCAGAAGCTAAAAACTTGGAATCATTTCCAGTTCGCTAAAACGCTTTTCTGTGAGTTTGAAACTCTTTTGTTACCTAGTGATTCAGCTTTGAGACACTTGAACCAGGACAGAAGCACAGTGTGCTCTTGTGATCTGAAGTGCTCTTCTGCATTTCTAAAGTTCTTGCATTAACCATTGAGGAATTAAACTACAGGAGTTTCAGTGAATTTCGACTAATCAGCGTAAACATCCAATAGGCTCTAAGCAAAAAACCCGTGATGGTGGATTGACCACATTTGAGGAGCCATGAGGGGCACAAGAGAGAATCATTTTGTCACAGTTTCATTGAAATACACAAAGAAACCTAGTACCCACAAGCTAAGAAACATGGAATTATTTCCAGTTGGCTAAAACGCTTTTCTGTGAGTTTGAAACTCTTTTGCTACCTAGTGATTCAGCTTTGAGATACTTGAACCAGGACAGAAGCACAGTGTGCTCTTGTGAACTAAAGTGTTGTTCTGCGTTTTTAAAGTTCCAGCATTAACCATTTAAAAATTAAACTCACAGGCGTTTTCAGGCATTTTCGCCTAATCAGGGTAAACATCCAATAGACTGTAAACAAAACACACTTGATGGTGGGATGACCAAACTTGGGGAGTCTTGAGTAGCACATGAGAGAATCATTTTTTCAGAGTTTCATTGAAATACACAAAGAAACCTAGTGCCCAGAAGCTAAGAAACATGGAATTATTTCCAGTTCGCTAAAACGCTTTTCTGTGAGTTGGAATCTCTTTTGTTACCTAGTGATTCATCTTTGAGATACTTGAACCAGGAAAGAAGCACAGTGTGCTCTTGTGATCTGAAGTTCTTTTCTGCATTTTCAAAGTTCTAGCTTTAACCATTGAGGAATTAAACTGCAGGCGTTTTCAGTGAAATTCGCCTAATCAGGGCAAACATCCAATAGGCTCTAAACAAAAAACCCGTGATGGTGGGATGACCAAATTTGGCGAGCCATGAGGGGCACAAGAGAGAATCATTTTGTCAGAGTTTCATTGAAATACACAAAGAAACCTAGTACCCAGAAGGTAAGAAACATGGAATTATTTCAAGTTCTCTAAAACGCTTTTTTGTGAGTTTGAAACTCTTTTGCTACCTAGTGATTCAGCTTTGAGATACTTGAACCAGGACAGAAGCACAGTGTGCTCTTGTGATCTGACGTGCTTTTCTGCATTTTCAAAGTTCTAGCATTAACCATTGAGGAATTAAACTACAGGAATTTCAGTGAAATTCGACTACTCAGGGTAAACGTCCCATAGGCTTTAAGCAAAAAACCCGTGATGGTGGATTGCCCACATTTGGGGAGCCATTAGGGGCACAAGAGAGAATCATTTTGTCAGAGTTTCATTGAAATAAAAAATGAAACCTAGTACCCACAAGCTAAGAAACATGGAAATATTTCCAGTTGGCTAAAACGCTTTTCTGTGACTTTGAAACACTTTTGCTACCTAGTGATTCAGCTTTGAGATACTTGAACCAGGAGAGAAGCACAGTGTGCTCTTGTGAACTAAAGTGTTGTTCTGCGTTTTTAAAGTAATAGCATTAACCATTTAAGAATTACTCTCACAGGGGTTTCAGGCATTTTCGCCTAATCAGGGTAAACATCCAGTAGACTGTAAACAAAACACCCATGATGGTGGGATGACCAAACTTAGGGAACCTTGAGGGGCCTTGAGGGGCACATGAGAGAATCATTTTTTCAGAGTTTCATTGAAATATACAAAGAAACCTAATACCCACAAGCTAAGAAACATGGAATTTTTTCCTGTTGGCTAAAATGCTTTTCTGTGAGTTTGAAACTCTTTTGCTACCTAGAGATTCACCTTTGAGATACTTGAACCAGTAGAGAAGCACAGTGTGCTCTTGTGAACTAAAGTGTTGTTCTGCGTTTTTAAAGTTCTATCATTAACCATTTAAGCATTAAACTCACAGGCGTTTTCAGGCATTTTCGCCTAATCAGGGTAAACATCAAAAAGACTGTAAACAAAACACCCTTGATGGTGGGATGACAAAACTTTGGGAGCCTTGAGGGGCACATGAGATAATCATTTCTTCAGTGTTTCATTGAAATACACAAGGAAACCTAGTGCCCAGAAGCTAAGAAACATGGAATTATTTCGACTTCGCTAAAACGCTTTTCTGTGAGTTTGAAACTCTTTTGCTACCTAGTGATTCAGCTTTAAGATACTTGAACGAGGACAGATGTACAGTGTGCTTTTTTGATCTGAAGTGCTTTTCTGCATTTTCAAAGTTCTAGCATTAACCATTGACGAATTAAACTACAGGCTTTTTCAGTGAAAATTCGCCTAATCAGGGTAAACATCCAATAGGCTCTAAACAAAAAAAACCGTGATGGTGGATTGACCAAATTTGGGGAGCCATGAGGGGCAGAAGAGAGAATCATTTTGTCAGAATTTCATTGAAATACACAAAGAAACCTAGTACCCACAAGCAAAGAAACATGGAATTATTTCCAGTTTGCTAAAATGCTTTGCTGTGAGTTTGAAACTCTTTTGCTACCTAGTGATTCAGCTTTGAGATACTTGAACCAGGAGAGAAGCACAGTGTGGTCTTGTGAACTAAAGTGTTGTTCTTCGTTATTAAAGTTCTAGCATTAACTATTTAAGAATTAAACTCACAGGCGTTTTCAGGCATTTTCGGCTAATCAGGGTAAACATCCAATAGACTGTAAACAAAACACCCTTGATGGTGGGATGACCAAACTTGCGGAGCCTTGAGGGGCACATGGGAGAATCATTTTTTCAGAGTTTCATTGAAATACACAAAGAAACCTAGTTCCCAGAAGCTAAAAACTTGGAATCATTTCCAGTTCGTTAAAACGCTTTTCTGTGAGTTTGAAACTCTTTTGTTACCTAGTGATTCAGCTTTGAGACACTTGAACCAGGACAGAAGCACAGTGTGCTCTTGTGATCTGAAGTGCTCTTCTGCATTTCTAAAGTTCTTGCATTAACCATTGAGGAATTAAACTACAGGGGTTTTCAGTAAAATTCGCCTAATCAGGATAAATATCCAATAGGGTCTAAACAAAAAACCCATGATGGTGGGTTGACCACATTTGGAGAGCCATGAGGGGTACAAGAGAAAATCATTTTGTCAGAGTTTCATTGAAATACACAAAGAAACCTAGTACCCACAAGCTAAGAAACATGGAATTATTTCCAGTTGGCTAAAACGCTTTTCTGTGAGTTTGAAACTCTTTTGCTACCTAGTGATTCAGCTTTGAGATACTTGAACCAGGACAGAAGCACAGTGTGCTCTTGTGAACTAAAGTGTTGTTCTGCGTTTTTAAAGTTCCAGCATTAACCATTTAAAAATTAAACTCACAGGCGTTTTCAGGCATTTTCGCCTAATCAGGGTAAACATCCAATAGACTGTAAACAAAACACCCTTGATGGTAGGATGACCAAACTTGGGGAGTCTTGAGGAGCACATGAGAGAATCATTTTTTCAGAGTTTCATTGAAATACACAAAGAAACCTAGTGCCCAGAAGCTAAGAAACATGGAATTATTTCCAGTTCGCTAAAACGCTTTTTTCTCTTTTGTTACCTAGTGATTCATCTTTGAGATACTTGAACCAGGAAAGAAGGACAGTGTGCCTTTGTGATCTGAAGTTTTTTCTGCATTTTCAAAGTTCTAGCATTAACCATTGAGGAATTAAACTACAGGCGTTTTCAGTGAAATTCGCCTAATCAGGGTAAATATCCAATAGACTCTAAACATAAAACCCGGGATGGTGGATTGACCAAATTGGGGAGCCATGACGGGCACAAGAGAGAATCATTTTGTCAGAGTTTCATTGAAATACAAAAAGAAACCTAGTACCCAGAAGCAAAGAAACATGGAATTATTTCCAGTTGGCTAAATCGCTTTTCTGTGAGTTTGAAACTCTTTTGCTACCTAGTGATTCAGCTTTGAGATACTTGAACCAGGACAGGAGCACAGTGTGCTCTTGTGATATGAATTGCTTTGCTGCATTTTCAAAGTTCTCGCTTTAACCATTGAGGAATTAAACTGCAGGCATTTTCAGTGAAATTCGCCTAATCAGGGCAAACATCCAATAGGCTCTAAACAAAAAACCCGTGATGGTGGGATGACCAAATTTGGCGAGCCATGAGGGGCACAAGAGAGAATCATTTTGTCAGAGTTTCATTGAAATACCAAAGAAACCTAGTACCCAGAAGGTAAGAAACATGGAATTATTTCAAGTTCTCTAAAACGCTTTTTTGTGAGTTTGAAACTCTTTTGCTACCTAGTGATTCAGCTTTGAGATACTTGAACCAGGACAGAAGCACAGTGTGCTCTTGTGATCTGACGTGCTTTTCTGCATTTTCAAATTTCTAGCATTAACCATTGAGGAATTAATCTACAGGAATTTCAGTGAAATTCGACTACTCAGGGTAAACATCCCATAGGCTTTAAGCAAAAAACCCGTGATGGTGGATTGCCCACATTTGGGGAGCCATGAGGGGCATAAGAGAGAATCATTTTGTCAGAGTTTCATTGAAATAAAAAAAGAAACCTAGTACCCACAAGCTAAGAAACATGGAAATATTTCCAGTTGGCTAAAACGCTTTTCTGTGACTTTGAAACTCTTTTGCTACCTAGTGATTCAGCTTTGAGATACTTGAACCAGGAAAGAAGCACAGTGTGCTCTTGTGAACTAAAGTGTTGTTCTGCGTTTTTAAAGTTCCAGCATTACTCATTTAAGAATTAAACTCATAGGAGTTTTCAGGCATTTTCGCCTAATCAGGGTAAACATTTAATAGACTGTAAACAAAACACCATTGATGGTGGGATGACCAAACTTGGGGAGCCTAGAGGGGCACATGAGAGAATCATTTCTTCAGAGTTTCATTGAAATACACAAAGAAACCTAGTGCCCAGAAGCTAAGAAACATGGAATTATTTCCAGTTGGCTAAAATGCTTTTCTGTGTTTGAAACTCTTTTGCTATCTAGTGATTCAGCTTTGAGATACTTGAACCAGGAGAGAAGCACAGTGTGCTCTTGTGAACTAAAGTGTTGTTCTGCGTTTTTAAAGTAATAGCATTAACCATTTAAGAATTACTCTCACAGGCGTTTTCAGGCATTTTCGCCTAATCAGGGTAAACATCCAGTAGACTGTAAACAAAACACCCATGATGGTGGGATGACCAAACTTGGGGAGCCTTGAGGGGCCTTGAGGGGCACATGAGAGAATCATTTTTTCAGAGTTTCATTGATATATACAAAGAAACCTAATACCCACAAGCTAAGAAACATGGAATTTTTTCCTGTTGGCTAAAATGCTTTTCTGTGAGTTTGAAACTCTTTTGCTACCTAGAGATTCACCTTTGAGATACTTGAACCAGTAGAGAAGCACAGTGTGCTCTTGTGAACTAAAGTGTTGTTCTGCGTTTTTAAAGTTCTAGCATTAACCATTTAAGCATTAAACTCACAGGCGTTTTCAGGCATTTTCGCCTAATCAGGGTAAACATCCAATAGACTGTAAACAAAACACCCTTGATGGTGGGATGACAAAACTTTGGGAGCCTTGAGGGGCACATGAGAGAATCATTTCTTCAGTGTTTCATTGAAATACACAAGGAAACCTAGTGCCCAGAAGCTAAGAAACATGGAATTATTTCGACTTCGCTAAAACGCTTTTCTGTGAGTTTGAAACTCTTTTGCTACCTAGTGATTCAGCTTTGAGATACTTGAACGAGGACAGATGTACAGTGTGCTTTTTTGATCTGAAGTGCTTTTCTGCATTTTCAAAGTTATAGCATTAACCATTGAAGAATTAAACTACAGGCTTTTTCAGTGAAATTCGCCTAATCAGGGTAAACATCCAATAGGCTCTAAACAAAAAACCCGTGATGGTGGATTGACCAAATTTGGGGAGCCATGAGGGGCAGAAGAGAGAATCATTTTGTCAGAATTTCATTGAAATACACAAAGAAACCTAGTACCCACAAGCAAAGAAACATGGAATTATTTCCAGTTGGCTAAAATGCTTTGCTGTGAGTTTGAAACTCTTTTGCTACCTAGTGATTCAGCTTTGAGATACTTGAACCAGGAGAGAAGCACAGTGTGGTCTTGTGAATTAAAGTGTTGTTCTTCGTTATTAAAGTTCTAGCATTAACTATTTAAGAATTAAACTCACAGGCGTTTTCAGGCATTTTCGGCTAATCAGGGTAAACATCCAATAGACTGTAAACAAAACACCCTTGATGGTGGGATGACCAAACTTGCGGAGCCTTGAGGGGCACATGGGAGAATCATTTTTTCAGAGTTTTATTGAAATACACAAAAAAAACCTAGTTCCCAGAAGCTAAAAACTTGGAATCATTTCCAGTTCGCTAAAACGCTTTTCTGTGAGTTTGAAACTCTTTTGTTACCTAGTGATTCAGCTTTGAGACACTTGAACCAGGACAGAAGCACAGTGTGCTCTTGTGATCTGAAGTGCTCTTCTGCATTTCTAAAGTTCTTGCATTAACCATTGAGGAATTAAACTACAGGGGTTTTCTGTAAAATTCGCCTAATCAGGATAAATATCCAATAGGGTCTAAACAAAAAACCCATGATGGTGGGTTGAACACATTTGGAGAGCCATGAGGGGTACAAGAGAAAATCATTTTGTCAGAGTTTCATTGAAATACACAAAGAAACCTAGTACCCACAAGCTAAGAAACATGGAATTATATCCAGTTGGCTAAAACGCTTTTCTGTGAGTTTGCAACTCTTTTGCTACCTAGTGATTCAGCTTTGAGATACTTGAACCAGGAGAGAAGCACAGTGTGCTCTTGTGAACTAAAGTGTTGTTCTGCATTTTTAAAGTTCTAGCATTAACCATTTAAGCATTAAACTCACAGGCGTTTTCAGGCATTTTCACCTAATCAGGGTAAATATCGAATAGACTGCAAACAAAAAACACCCTTGATGGTGGGATGACCAAACTTGGGGAGCCTTGAGGGGCACATGAGAGAATCATTTTTTCAGAGTCTCATTGAAATACACAAAGAAACCTAGTGCCCACAAGCTAAGAAACATGGAATTATTTCCAGTTGGCTAAAACGCTTTTCTGTGAGTTGGAATCTCTTTTTTTACCTAGTGATTCATCTTTGAGATACTTGAACCAGGAAAGAAGCACAGTGTGCTCTTGTGATCTGAAGTTCTTTTCTGCATTTTCAAAGTTCTAGCATTAACCATTGAGGAATTAAACTACAGGCGTTTTCAGTGAAATTCGCCTAATCAGGGTAAATATCCAAAAGGCTCTAAACATAAAACCCGGGATGGTGGATTGACCAAATTTGGGGAGCCATGAGTGGCACAAGAGAGAATCATTTTGTCAGAGTTTCATTGAAATACAAAAAGAAACCTAGTACCCAGAAGCTAAGAAACATGGAATTATTTCCAGTTGGCTAAATTGCTTTTCTGTGAGTTTGAAACTCTTTTGCTACCTAGTGATTCAGCTTTGAGATACTTGAACCAGGACAGGAGCACAGTGTGCGCTTGTGATATGAATTGCTTTTCTGCATTTTCAAAGTTCTAGCTTTAACCATTGAGGAATTAAACTGCAGGCGTTTTCAGTGAAATTCGCCTAATCAGGGCAAACATCCAATAGGCTCTAAACAAAAAACCCGTGATGGTGGGATGACCAAATTTGGCGAGCCATGAGGGGCACAAGAGAGAATCATTTTGTCAGAGTTTCATTGAAATACACAAAGAAACCTAGTACCCAGAAGCTAAGAAACATGGAATTATTTCCAGTTCTCTAAAACGCTTTTTTGTGAGTTTGAAACTCTTTTGCTACCTAGTGATTCAGCTTTGAGATACTTGAACCAGGACAGAAGCACAGTGTGCTCTTGTGATCTGACGTGCTTTTCTGCATTTTCAAAGTTCTAGCATTAACCATTGAGGAATTAAACTACAGGAATTTCAGTGAAATTCGACTACTCAGGGTAAATATCCCATAGGCTTTAAGCAAAAAACCCGTGATGGTGGATTACCCACATTTGGGGAGCCATGAGGGGCACAAGAGAGAATCATTTTGTCAGAGTTTCATTGAAATAAAAAAAGAAACCTAGTACCCACAAGCTAAGAAACATGGAAATATTTCCAGTTGGCTAAAACGCTTTTCTGTGATTTTGAAACTCTTTTGCTACCTAGTGATTCAGCTTTGAGATACTTGAACCAGGAAAGAAGCACAGTGTGCTCTTGTGAACTAAAGTGTTGTTCTGGTTTTTAAAGTTCCAGCATTACCCATTTAAGAATTAAACTCATAGGCGTTTTCAGGCATTTTCGTCTAATCAGGGTAAACATTTAATAGACTGTAAACAAAACACCATTGATGGTGGGATGACCAAACTTGGGGAGCCTAGAGGGGCACATGAGAGAATCATTTCTTCAGAGTTTCATTGAAATACACAAAGAAACCTAGTGCCCAGAAGCTAAGAAACATGGAATTATTTCCAGTTGGCTAAAATGCTTTTCTGTGAGTTTGAAACTCTTTTGCTATCTAGTGATTCAGCTTTGAGATACTTGAACCAGGAGAGAAGCACAGTGTGCTCTTGTGAACTAAAGTGTTGTTCTGCGTTTTTAAAGTAATAGCATTAACCATTTAAGAATTACTCTCACAGGTGTTTTCAGGCATTTTCGCCTAATCAGGGTAAACATCCAGTAGACTGTAAAAAAAACACCCTTGATGGTGGGATGACCAAACTTGGGGAGCCTTGAGGGGCCTTGAGGGGCACATGAGAGAATCATTTTTTTCAGAGTTTCACTGAAATATACAAAGAAACCTAATACCCACAAGCTAAGAAACATGGAATTTTTTCCTGTTGGCTAAAATGCTTTTCTGTGAGTTTGAAACTCTTTTGCTACCTAGAGATTCACCTTTGAGATACTTGAACCAGTAGAGAAGCACAGTGTGCTCTTGTGAACTAAAGTGTTGTTCTGCGTTTTTGAAAGTTCTAGCATTAACCATTTATGCATTAAACTCACAGGCGTTTTCAGGCATTTTCGCCTAATCAGGGTAAACATCCAATAGACTGTAAACAAAACACCCTTGATGGTGGGATGACCAAACTTGCGGAGCCTTGAGGGGCACATGGGAGAATCATTTTTTCAGAGTTTCATTGAAATACACAAAGAAACCTAGTTCCCAGAAGCTAAAAACTTGGAATCATTTCCAGTTCATTAAAACGCTTTTCTGTGAGTTTGAAACTCTTTTGTTACCTAGTGATTCAGCTTTGAGACACTTGAACCAGGACAGAAGCACAGTGTGCTCTTGTGATCTGAAGTGCTCTTCTGCATTTCTAAAGTTCTTTCATTAACCATTGAGGAATTAAACTACAGGGGTTTTCAGTAAAATTCGCCTAATCAGGATAAATATCCAATAGGGGCTAAACAAAAAAACCCATGATGGTGGGTTGACCACATTTGGAGAGCCATGAGGTGTACAAGAGAAAATCATTTTGTCAGAGTTTCATTGAAATACACAAAGAAACCTAGTACCCACAAGCTAAGAAACATGGAATTATTTCCAGTTGGCTAAAACGCTTTTCTGTGAGTTTGAAACTCTTTTGCTACCTAGTGATTCAGCTTTGAGATACTTGAACCAGGAGAGAAGCACAGTGTGCTCTTGTGAACTAAAGTGTTGTTCTGCATTTTTAAAGTTCTAGCATTAACGATTTAAGAATTAAACTCACAGGTGTTTTCAGGCATTTTCGCCTAATCAGAGTAAATATCGAATAGACTGTAAACAAAACACCCTTGATGGTGGGATGACCAAACTTGGGGAGCCTTGAGGGGCACATGAGAGAATCATTTTTTCAGAGTTTCATTGAAATACACAAAGAAACCTAGTGCCCAGAAGCTAAGAAACATGGAGTTATTTCCAGTTCTCTAAAACGCTTTTCTGTGAGTTTTAAACTCTTTTGCTACCTAGTGATTCAGCTTTGAGATACTTGAACCAGGACAGGAGCACAGTGTGCTCTTGTGATGTGAAGTGCTTTTCTGCATTTTCAAAGGTCTAGTATTAACCATTGAGGAATTAAACTGCAGGCGTTTTCAGTGAAATTCGCCTAATCAGGGCAAACATCCAATAGGCTCTAAACAAAAAACCCGTGATGGTGGGATGACCAAATTTGGCGAGCCATGAGGGGCACAAGAGAGAATCATTTTGTCAGAGTTTCATTGAAATACACAAAGAAACCTAGTACCCAGAAGCTAAGAAACATGGAATTATTTCCAGTTCTCTAAAACGCTTTTCTGTGAGTTTGAAACTCTTTAGCAACCTAGTGATTCAGCTTTGAGATACATGAACCAGGACAGAAGCACAGTGTGCTCTTGTGATCTGAAGTGCTTTTTCTGCATTTTCAAAGTTTTAGCATTAACCATTGAGGAATTAAACTACAGGAGTTTCAGTGAAATTCGACTAATCAGGGTAAACATCCAATAGGCTCTAAGCAAAAAACCAGTGATGGTGGATTGACCACATTTGAGGAGCCATGAGGGGCACAAGAGAGAATCATTTCGTCACAGTTTCATTGAAATACACAAAGAAACCTAGTACCCACAAGCTAAGAAACATGGAATTATTTCCAGTTGGCTAAAACGCTTTTCTGTGAGTTTGAAACTCTTTTGCTACCTAGTGATTCAGCTTTGAGATACTTGAACCAGGACAGAAGCACAGTTTACTCTTGTGAACTAAAGTGTTGTTCTGCGTTTTTAAAGTTCCAGCATTAACCATTTAAAAAATTAAACTCACAGGCGTTTTCAGGCATTTTCGCCTAATCAGGGTAAACATCCAATAGACTGTAAACAAAACACCCTTGATGGTGGGATGACCAAACTTGGGGAGTCTTGAGGAGCACATGAGAGAATCATTTTTTCAGAGTTTCATTGAAATACACAAAGAAACCTAGTGCCCAGAAGCTAAGAAACATGGAATTATTTCCAGTTCGCTAAAACGCTTTTCTGTGAGTTGGAATCTCTTTTTGTTACCTAGTGATTCATCTTTGAGATACTTGAACCAGGAAAGAAGCACAGAGTGCTCTTGTGATCTGAAGTTCTTTTCTGCATTTTCAAAGTTCTAGCATTAACCATTGAGGAATTAAACTACAGGCGTTTTCAGTGAAATTCGCCTAATCAGGGTAAATATCCAATAGGCTCTAAACATAAAACCCGGGATGGTGGATTGACCAAATTTGGGGAGCCATGAGGGGCACAAGAGAGAATCATTTTGTCAGAGTTTCATTGAAATACAAAAAGAAACCTAGTACCCAGAAGCTAAGAAACATGGAATTATTTCCAGTTGGCTAAATTGCTTTTCTGTGAGTTTGAAATTCTTTTGCTACCTAGTGATTCAGCTTTGAGATACTTGAACCAGGAAAGAAGCAAAGTGTGCTCTTGTGATCTGAAGTGCTTTTCTGCATTTCCAAAGTTCTAGCATTAACCATTGAGGAATTAAACTACAGGCATTTCCAGTGAAATTCGCCAAATCAGAGCAAACATCCAATAGGCTCTAAAAAAAAAACACGTGATGGTGGATTGACCAAACTTGGGGAGCCATGGGGGACACAGGAGAGAATCATTTTTTCAGAATTTCATTGAAATACACAAGGAAACCTAGTAACCAGAAGCTAAGAAACATGGAATTATTTCCCGTTGGCTAAAACGCTTTTCTGTGAGTTTGAAACTCTTTTCCTACCTAGTGATTCAACTTTGAGATACTTGAACCAGGACAAAAGCACAGTGTGCTCTTGTGATCTGAAGTGATTTTCTGCATTTTCAAAGGTCTAGTATTAACCATTGAGGAATTAAACTACAGGCGTTTTCAGTGAAATTCGCCTGATCAGGGTAAACATCCAAGAGGCTCTAAACAAAAAACCCGTGATGGTGGATTGACCACATTTGGGGAGCCATGAGGGGAACAAGAGAGAATCATTTTGTCAAAGTTTCATTGAAATCCACAAAGAAACCTAGTACCCACAAGCTAAGAAACATGGAATTATTTCCAGTAGGGTAAAACGCTTTTCTGTGAGTTTGAAACTCTTTTGCTACCTAGTGATTCAGCTTTGAGATACTTGAACCAGGACAGAAGCACAGTGTGCTCTTGTGAACTAAAGTGTTGTTCTGCGTTTTTAAAGTTCTAGCATTAGCCATTGAGGAATTAAACTACAGGCGTTTTCAGTGAAATTCGCCTAATCAGGGTAAATATCCAATAGGCTCTAAACCAAAAAACCCGGGATGGTGGATTGAGCAAATTTGGGGAGCCATGAGGGGCACAAGAGAGAATCATTTTGTCAGAGTTTCATTGAAATACACAAAGAAACCTAGTACCCACAAAATAAGAAACATGGAATTATTTCCAGTTGGCTAAAACGCTTTTCTGTGAGTTTGAAACTCTTTTGCTACCTAGTGATTCAGCTTTGAGATACTTGAACCAGGAGAGAAGCACAGTGTGCTCTTGTGAACTAAAGTGTTGTTCTGCATTTTTAAAGTTCTAGCATTAACCATTTAAGAATTAAACTCACAGGCGTTTTCAGGCATTTTCGCCTAATCAGGGTAAATATCTAATTGACTGTAAACAAAACACCTTTGATGGTGGGATGACCAAACTTGGGGAGCCTTGAGGGGCACATGAGAGAATCATTTTTTCAGAGTTTCACTGAAATACACAAAGAAACCTAGTGCACAGAAGCTAAGAAAATTGGAGTTATTTCCAGTTCTCTAAAACGCTTTTCTGTGAGTTTTAAACTCTTTTGCTACCTAGTGATTCAGCTTTGAGATACTTGAACCAGGACAGGAGCACAGTGTGCTCTTGTGATCTGAAGTGCTTTTCTGCATTTTCAAAGGTCTAGTATTAACCATTGAGGAATTAAACTGCAGGCGTTTTCAGTGAAATTCGCCTACTCAGGGCAAACATCCAATAGGCTCTAAACAAAAAACCCGGGATGGTGGGAAGACCAAATTTGGCGAGCCATGAGGGGCACAAGAGAGAATCATTTTGTCAGAGTTTCATTGAAATCCACAAAGAAACCTAGTACCCACAAGCTAAGAAACATGGAATTATTTCCAGTAGGGTAAAACGCTTTGCTGTGAGTTTGAAACTCTTTTGCTACCTTGTGATTCAGCTTTGAGATACTTGAACCAGGAAAGAAGCACAGTGTGCTCTTGTGATCTGAAGTGCTTTTCTGCATTTTCAAAGTTCTAGCATTAACCATTGAGGAATTAAACTACAGGAGTTTCAGTGAAATTCGACTAATCAGGGTAAACATCCAATAGGCTCTAAGCAAAAAACCCGTGATGGTGGATTGACCACATTTGAGGAGCCATGAGGGGCACAAGAGAGAATCATTTTTGTCACAGTTTCATTGAAATACACAAAGAAACCTAGTACCCACAAGCTAAGAAACATGGAATTATTTCCAGTTGGCTAAAACGCTTTTCTGTGAGTTTGAAACTCTTTTGCTACCTAGTGATTCAGCTTTGAGATACTTGAACCAGGACAGAAGCACAGTGTGCTCTTGTGAACTAAAGTGTTGTTCTGCGTTTTTAAAGTTCCAGCATTAACCATTTAAAAATTAAACTCACAGGCGTTTTCAGGCATTTTCGCCTAATCAGGGTAAACATCCAATAGACTGTAAACAAAAACACCCTTGATGGTAGGATGACCAAACTTGGGGAGTCTTGAGGAGCACATGAGAGAATCATTTTTTCAGAGTTTCATTGAAATACACAAAGAAACCTAGTGCCCAGAAGCTAAGAAACATGGAATTATTTCCAGTTCGCTAAAACGCTTTTCTCTTTTGTTACCTAGTGATTCATCTTTGAGATACTTGAACCAGGAAAGAAGGACAGTGTGCTCTTGTGATCTGAAGTTCTTTTCTGCATTTTTCAAAGTTCTAGCATTAACCATTGAGGAATTAAACTACAGGCGTTTTCAGTGAAATTCGCCTAATCAGGGTAAATATCCAATAGACTCTAAACATAAAACCCGGGATGGTGGATTGACCAAATTTGGGGAGCCATGACGGGCACAAGAGAGAATCATTTTGTCAGAGTTTCATTGAAATACAAAAAGAAACCTAGTACCCAGAAGCAAAGAAACATGGAATTATTTCCAGTTGGCTAAATCGCTTTTCTGTGAGTTTGAAACTCTTTTGCTACCTAGTGATTCAGCTTTGAGATACTTGAACCAGGACAGGAGCACAGTGTGCTCTTGTGATATGAATTGCTTTGCTGCATTTTCAAAGTTCTTGCTTTAACCATTGAGGAATTAAACTGCAGGCATTTTCAGTGAAATTCGCCTAATCAGGGCAAACATCCAATAGGCTCTAAACAAAAAACCCGTGATGGTGGGATGACCAAATTTGGCGAGCCATGAGGGGCACAAGAGAGAATCATTTTGTCAGAGTTTCACTGAAATACACAAAGAAACCTAGTACCCAGAAGGTAAGAAACATGGAATTATTTCAAGTTCTCTAAAACGCTTTTTTGTGAGTTTGAAACTCTTTTGCTACCTAGTGATTCAGCTTTGAGATACTTGAACCAGGACAGAAGCACAGTGTGCTCTTGTGATCTGACGTGCTTTTCTGCATTTTCAAATTTCTAGCATTAACCATTGAGGAATTAATCTACAGGAATTTCAGTGAAATTCGACTACTCAGGGTAAACATCCCATAGGCTTTAAGCAAAAAACCCGTGATGGTGGATTGCCCACATTTGGGGAGCCATGAGGGGCATAAGAGAGAATCATTTTGTCAGAGTTTCATTGAAATAAAAAAAGAAACCTAGTACCCACAAGCTAAGAAACATGGAAATATTTCCAGTTAGCTGAAACGCTTTTCTGTGACTTTGAAACTCTTTTGCTACCTAGTGATTCAGCTTTGAGATACTTGAACCAGGAAAGAAGCACAGTGTGCTCTTGTGAACTAAAGTGTTGTTCTGCGTTTTTAAAGTTCCAGCATTACTCATTTAAGAATTAAACTCATAGGAGTTTTTCAGGCATTTTCGCCTAATCAGGGTAAACATTTAATAGACTGTAAACAAAACACCATTGATGGTGGGATGACCAAACTTGGGAGCCTAGAGGGGCACATGAGAGAATCATTTCTTCAGAGTTTCATTGAAATACACAAAGAAACCTAGTGCCCAGAAGCTAAGAAACATGGAATTATTTCCAGTTGGCTAAAATGCTTTTCTGTGTTTGAAACTCTTTTGCTATCTAGTGATTCAGCTTTGAGATACTTGAACCAGGAGAGAAGCACAGTGTGCTCTTGTGAACTAAAGTGTTGTTCTGCGTTTTTAAAGTAATAGCATTAACCATTTAAGAATTACTCTCACAGGCGTTTTCAGGCATTTTCGCCTAATCAGGGTAAACATCCAGTAGACTGTAAACAAAACACCCATGATGGTGGGATGACCAAACTTGGGGAGCCTTGAGGGGCCTTGAGGGGCACATGAGAGAATCATTTTTTCAGAGTTTCATTGATATATACAAAGAAACCTAATACCCACAAGCTAAGAAACATGGAATTTTTTCCTGTTGGCTAAAATGCTTTTCTGTGAGTTTGAAACTCTTTTGCTACCTAGAGATTCACCTTTGAGATACTTGAACCAGTAGAGAAGCACAGTGTGCTCTTGTGAACTAAAGTGTTGTTCTGCGTTTTTAAAGTTCTAGCATTAACCATTTAAGCATTAAACTCACAGGCGTTTTCAGGCATTTTCGCCTAATCAGGGTAAACATCCAATAGACTGTAAACAAAACACCCTTGATGGTGGGATGACAAAACTTTGGGAGCCTTGAGGGCACATGAGAGAATCATTTCTTCAGTGTTTCATTGAAATACACAAGGAAACCTAGTGCCCAGAAGCTAAGAAACATGGAATTATTTCGACTTCGCTAAAACGCTTTTCTGTGAGTTTGAAACTCTTTTGCTACCTAGTGATTCAGCTTTGAGAGACGTGAACGAGGACAGATGAACAGTGTGCTTTTTTGATCTGAAGTGCTTTTCTGCATTTTCAAAGTTATAGCATTAACCATTGAAGAATTAAACTACAGGCTTTTTCAGTGAAATTCGCCTAATCAGGGTAAACATCCAATAGGCTCTAAACAAAAAACCCGTGATGGTGGATTGACCAAATTTGGGGAGCCATGAGGGACAGAAGAGAGAATCATTTTGTCAGAATTTCATTGAAATACACAAAGAAACCTAGTACCCACAAGCAAAGAAACATGGAATTATTTCCAGTTGGCTAAAATGCTTTTGCTGTGAGTTTGAAACTCTTTTGCTACCTAGTGATTCAGCTTTGAGATACTTGAACCAGGAGAGAAGCACAGTGTGGTCTTGTGAACTAAAGTGTTGTTCTTCGTTATTAAAGTTCTAGCATTAACTATTTAAGAATTAAACTCACACAGGCGTTTTCAGGCATTTTCGGCTAATCAGGGTAAACATCCAATAGACTGTAAACAAAACACCCTTGATGGTGGAATGACCAAACTTGCGGAGCCTTGAGGGGCACATGGGAGAATCATTTTTTCAGAGTTTCATTGAAATACACAAAGAAACCTAGTTCCCAGAAGCTAAAAACTTGGAATCATTTCCAGTTCGCTAAAACGCTTTACTGTGAGTTTGAAACTCTTTTTTTACCTAGTGATTCAGCTTTGAGACACTTGAACCAGGACAGAAGCACAGTGTGCTCTTGTGATCTGAAGTGCTCTTCTGCATTTCTAAAGTTCTTGCATTAACCATTGAGGAATTAAACTACAGGGGTTTTCAGTAAAATTCGCCTAATCAGGATAAATATCCAATAGGGTCTAAACAAAAAACCCATGATGGTGGGTTGACCACATTTGGGGAGCCATGAGGGGCACAAGAGAAAATCATTTTGTCAGAGTTTCATTGAAATACACAAAGAAACCTAGTACCCACAAGCTAAGAAACATGGAATTATTTCCAGTTGGCTAAAACGCTTTTCTGTGAGTTTGAAACTCTTTTGCTACCTAGTGATTCAGCTTTGAGATACTTGAACCAGGAGAGAAGCACAGTGTGCTCTTGTGAACTAAAGTGTTGTTCTGCATTTTTAAAGTTCTAGCATTAACCATTTAAGAATTAAACTCACAGGCGTTTTCAGGCATTTTCGCCTAATCAGGGTAAATATCGAATAGACTGTAAACAAAACACCCTTGATGGTGGGATGACCAAACTTGGGGAGCCTTGAGGGCACATGAGAGAATCATTTTTTCAGAGTTCATTGAAATACACAAAGAAACCTAGTGCCCAGAAGCTAAGAAACATGGAATTATTTCCAGTTGGCTAAAACGCTTTTCTGTGAGTTTGAATCTCTTTTGTTACCTAGTGATTCATCTTTGAGATACTTGAACCAGGAAAGAAGCACAGTGTGCTCTTGTGATCTGAAGTTTTTTCTGCATTTTCAAAGTTCTAGCATTAACCATTGAGGAATTAAACTACAGGCGTTTTCAGTGAAATTCGCCTAATCAGGGTAAATATCCAATAGGCTCTAAACAAAAAACCCGGGATGGTGGATTGACCAAACTTTTGGGGAGCCATGAGGGGCACAAGAGAGAATCATTTTGTCAGAGTTTCATTGAAATATACAAAGAAACCTAGTACCCAGAAGCTAAGAAACATGGAATTATTTCCAGTTGGCTAAATGCTTTTCTGTGAGTTTGAAACTCTTTTGCTACCTAGTGATTCAGCTTTGAGATACTTGAACCAGGACAGAAGCACAGTGTGCTCTTGTGATATGAATTGCTTTTCTGCATTTTCAAAGTTCTAGCTTTAACCATTGAGGAATTAAACTGCAGGCGTTTTCAGTGAAATTCGCCTAATCAGGGCAAACATCCAATAGCTCTAAACAAAAAACCCGTGATGGTGGGATGACCAAATTTTGGCGAGCCATGAGGGGCACAAGAGAGAATCATTTTGTCAGAGTTTCATTGAAATACACAAAGAAACCTAGTACCCAGAAGCTAAGAAACATGGAATTATTTCAGTTCTCGCTAAAACGCTTTTTTGTGAGTTTGAAACTCTTTTGCTACCTAGTGATTCAGCTTTGAGATACTTGAACCAGGACAGAAGCACAGTGTGCTCTTGTGATCTGACGTGCTTTTCTGCATTTTCAAAGTTCTAGCATTAACCATTGAGGAATTAAACTACAGGAATTTCAGTGAAATTCGACTACTCAGGGTAAATATCCCATAGGCTTTAAACAAAAAAACCCGTGATGGTGGATTGACCCACATTTGGGGAGCCATGAGGGGCACAAGAGAGAATCATTTTGTCAGAGTTTCATTGAAATAAAAAAGAAACCTAGTACCCACAAGCTAAGAAACATGGAATTATTTCCAGTTGGCTAAAAACGCTTTTCTGTGAGTTTGAAACTCTTTTGCTACCTAGTGATTCAGCTTTGAGATACTTGAACCAGGAAAGAAGCACAGTGTGCTCTTGTGAACTAAAGTGTTGTTCTCGTTTTTAAAGTTCCAGCATTAACCATTTAAGAATTAAACTCATAGGCGTTTTCAGGCATTTTCGCCTAATCAGGGTAAACATCCAATAGACTGTAAACAAAACACCCTTGATGGTGGGATGACCAAACTTGGGGAGCCTGAGGGGCACATGAGAGAATCATTTTTTCAGAGTTTCATTGAAATACACAAAGAAACCTAGTGCCCAGAAGCTAAGAAACTTGGAATTATTTCCAGTTCGCTAAAACGCTTTTCTGTGAGTTTGAAACTCTTTTGCTACCTAGTGATTCAGCTTTGAGATACTTGAACCAGGACAGAAGCACAGTGTGCTCTTGTGATCTGAAGTGTTCTTCTGCATTTTTAAAGTTCTAGCATTAACCATTGAGGAATTAAACTCTACAGGTGTTTTCAGTAAAATTCGCCTAATCAGGGTAAAATATCCAGTAGACTCTAAAAAAAACACCCATGATGGTGGGATGACCAAACTTTTGGAGAGCCATGAGGGGCACATGAGAGAATCATTTTGTCAGAGTTTCATTGAAATACACAAAGAAACCTAGTACCCACAAGCTAAGAAACATGGAATTTTTTCCAGTTGGCTAAAATGCTTTTCTGTGAGTTTGAAACTCTTTTGCTACCTAGTGATTCAGCTTTGAGATACTTGAACCAGGAGAGAAGCACAGTGTGCTCTTGTGAACTAAAGTGTTGTTCTGCATTTTTAAAGTTCTAGCATTAACCATTTAAGAATTAAACTCACAGGCGTTTTCAGGCATTTTCGCCTAATCAGGGTAAACATCCAATAGACTGTAAACAAAACACCCTTGATGGTGGGATGACCAAACTTGGGGAGCCTTGAGGGCACATGAGAGAATCATTTTTTCAGAGTCTCATTGAAATACACAAAGAAACCTAGTGCCCACAAGCTAAGAAACATGGAATTATTTCCAGTTGGCTAAAACGCTTTTCTGTGAGTTTGAAACTCTTTTGTTACCTAGTGATTCATCTTTGAGATACTTGAACCAGGAAAGAAGCACAGTGTGCTCTTGTGATCTGAAGTTCTTTTCTGCATTTTCAAAGTTCTAGCATTAACCATTGAGGAATTAAACTACAGGCGTTTTCAGTGAAATTCGCCTAATCAGGGTAAATATCCAATAGGCTCTAAACAAAAAACCCGGGATGGTGGGATTGACCAAATTTGGGGAGCCATGAGGGCACAAGAGAGAATCATTTTGTCAGAGTTTCATTGAAATACAAAAAGAAACCTAGTACCCAGAAGCTAAGAAACATGGAATTATTTCCAGTTGGCTAAATTGCTTTTCTGTGAGTTTGAAACTCTTTTGCTACCTAGTGATTCAGCTTTGAGATACTTGAACCAGGACAGGAGCACAGTGTGCGCTTGTGATATGAATTGCTTTTCTGCATTTTCAAAGTTCTAGCTTTAACCATTGAGGAATTAAACTGCAGGCGTTTTCAGTGAAATTCGCCTAATCAGGGCAAACATCCAATAGGCTCTAAACAAAAAACCCGTGATGGTGGGATGACCAAATTTGGCGAGCCATGAGGGGCACAAGAGAGAATCATTTTGTCAGAGTTTCATTGAAATACACAAAGAAACCTAGTACCCAGAAGCTAAGAAACATGGAATTATTTCCAGTTCTCTAAAACGCTTTTTGTGAGTTTTAAACTCTTTTGCTACCTAGTGATTCAGCTTTGAGATACTTGAACCAGGACAGAAGCACAGTGTGCTCTTGTGATCTGACGTGCTTTTCTGCATTTTCAAAGTTCTAGCTTTAACCATTGAGGAATTAAACTACAGGAATTTCAGTGAAATTCGACTAATCAGGGTAAATATCCATAGGCTTTAAGCAAAAAACCCGTGATGGTGGATTACCACATTTGGGGAGCCATGAGGGGCACAAGAGAGAATCATTTTGTCAGAGTTTCATTGAAATAAAAAAAAGAAACCTAGTACCCACAAGCTAAGAAACATGGAAATATTTCCAGTTGGCTAAAACGCTTTTCTGTGATTTTGAAACTCTTTTGCTACCTAGTGATTCAGCTTTGAGATACTTGAACCAGGAAAGAAGCACAGTGTGCTCTTGTGAACTGAAGTGTTGTTCTGGTTTTTAAAGTTCCAGCATTAACCATTTAAGAATTAAACTCATAGGCGTTTTCAGGAATTTTCGCCTAATCAGGGTAAACATTTAATAGACTGTAAACAAAACACCATTGATGGTGGGATGACCAAACTTGGGGAGCCTAGAGGGGCACATGAGAGAATCATTTCTTCAGAGTTTCATTGAAATACACAAAGAAACCTAGTGCCCAGAAGCTAAGAAACATGGAATTATTTCCAGTTGGCTAAAATGCTTTTCTGTGAGTTTTGAAACTCTTTTGCTATCTAGTGATTCAGCTTTGAGATACTTGAACCAGGAGAGAAGCACAGTGTGCTCTTGTGAACTAAAGTGTTGTTCTGCGTTTTTAAAGTAATAGCATTAACCATTTAAGAATTAAACTCACAGGTGTTTTCAGGCATTTTCGCCTAATCAGGGTAAACATCCAGTAGACTGTAAAAAAAACACCCTTGATGGTGGGATGACCAAACTTGGGGAGCCTTGAGGGGCCTTGAGGGGCACATGAGAGAATCATTTTTTCAGAGTTTCACTGAAATATACAAAGAAACCTAATACCCACAAGCTAAGAAACATGGAATTTTTTCCTGTTGGCTAAAATGCTTTTCTGTGAGTTTGAAACTCTTTTGCTACCTAGAGATTCACCTTTGAGATACTTGAACCAGTAGAGAAGCACAGTGTGCTCTTGTGAACTAAAGTGTTGTTCTGCGTTTTTAAAGTTCTAGCATTAACCATTTATGCATTAAACTCACAGGCGTTTTCAGGCATTTTCGCCTAATCAGGGTAAACATCCAATAGACTGTAAACAAAACACCCTTGATGGTGGGATGACCAAACTTGCGGAGCCTTGAGGGGCACATGGGAGAATCATTTTTTCAGAGTTTCATTGAAATACACAAAGAAACCTAGTTCCCAGAAGCTAAAAAACTTGGAATCATTTCCAGTTCGTTAAAACGCTTTTCTGTGAGTTTGAAACTCTCTTTTGTTACCTAGTGATTCAGCTTTGAGACACTTGAACCAGGACAGAAGCACAGTGTGCTCTTGTGATCTGAAGTGCTCTTCTGCATTTCTAAAGTTCTTGCATTAACCATTGAGGAATTAAACTACAGGGGTTTTCAGTAAAATTCGCCTAATCAGGATAAATATCCAATAGGGTCTAAACAAAAAACCCATGATGGTGGGTTGACCACATTTGGAGAGCCATGAGGGGTACAAGAGAAAATCATTTTGTCAGAGTTTCATTGAAATACACAAAGAAACGTAGTACCCACAAGCTAAGAAACATGGAATTATTTCCAGTTGGCTAAAACGCTTTTCTGTGAGTTTGAAACTCTTTTGCTACCTAGTGATTCAGCTTTGAGATACTTGAACCAGGAGAGAAGCACAGTGTGGTCTTGTGAACTAAAGTGTTGTTCTGCATTTTTAAAGTTCTAGCATTAACGATTTAAGAATTAAACTCACAGGTGTTTTCAGGCATTTTCGCCTAATCAGGGTAAATATCGAATAGACTGTAAACAAAAAACCCTTGATGGTGGGATGACCAAACTTGGGGAGCCTTGAGGGGCACATGAGAGAATCATTTTTTCAGAGTTTCATTGAAATACACAAAGAAACCTAGTGCCCAGAAGCTAAGAAACATGGAGTTATTTCCAGTTCTCTAAAACGCTTTTCTGTGAGTTTTTAAACTCTTTTGCTACCTAGTGATTCAGCTTTGAGATACTTGAACCAGGACAGGAGCACAGTGTGCTCTTGTGATGTGAAGTGCTTTTCTGCATTTTCAAAGGTCTAGTATTAACCATTGAGGAATTAAACTGCAGGCGTTTTCAGTGAAATTCGCCTAATCAGGGCAAACATCCAATAGGCTCTAAACAAAAAACCCGTGATGATGGGATGACCAAATTTGGCGAGCCATGAGGGGCACAAGAGAGAATCATTTTGTCAGAGTTTCATTGAAATACACAAAGAAACCTAGTACCCAGAAGCTAAGAAACATGGAATTATTTCCAGTTCTCTAAAACGCTTTTCTGTGAGTTTGAAACTCTTTAGCAACCTAGTGATTCAGCTTTGAGATACATGAACCAGGACAGAAGCACAGTGTGCTCTTGTGATCTGAAGTGCTTTTTCTGCATTTTCAAAGTTTTAGCATTAACCATTGAGGAATAAACTACAGGAGTTTCAGTGAAATTCGACTAATCAGGGTAAACATCCAATAGGCTCTAAGCAAAAAACCAGTGATGGTGGATTGACCACATTTGAGGAGCCATGAGGGGCACAAGAGAGAATCATTTTCGTCACAGTTTCATTGAAATACACAAAGAAACCTAGTACCCACAAGCTAAGAAACATGGAATTATTTCCAGTTGGCTAAAACGCTTTTCTGTGAGTTTGAAACTCTTTTGCTACCTAGTGATTCAGCTTTGAGATACTTGAACCAGGACAGAAGCACAGTTTACTCTTGTGAACTAAAGTGTTGTTCTGCGTTTTTAAAGTTCCAGCATTAACCATTTAAAAATTAAACTCACAGGCGTTTTCAGGCATTTTCGCCTAATCAGGGTAAACATCCAATAGACTGTAAACAAAACACCCTTGATGGTGGGATGACCAAACTTGGGGAGTCTTGAGGAGCACATGAGAGAATCATTTTTTCAGAGTTTCATTGAAATACACAAAGAAACCTTGTGCCCAGAAGCTAAGAAACATGGAATTATTTCCAGTTCGCTAAAACGCTTTTCTGTGAGTTGGAATCTCTTTTGTTACCTAGTGATTCATCTTTGAGATACTTGAACCAGGAAAGAAGCACAGAGTGCTCTTGTGATCTGAAGTTCTTTTCTGCATTTTCAAAGTTCTAGCATTAACCATTGAGGAATTAAACTACAGGCGTTTTCAGTGAAATTCGCCTAATCAGGGTAAATATCCAATAGGCTCTAAACATAAAACCCGGGATGGTGGATTGACCAAATTTGGGGAGCCATGAGGGGCACAAGAGAGAATCATTTTGTCAGAGTTTCATTGAAATACAAAAAGAAACCTAGTACCCAGAAGCTAAGAAACATGGAATTATTTCCAGTTGGCTAAATTGCTTTTCTGTGAGTTTGAAACTCTTTTGCTACCTAGTGATTCAGCTTTGAGATACTTGAACCAGGAAAGAAGCAAAGTGTGCTCTTGTGATCTGAAGTGCTTTTCTGCATTTCCAAAGTTCTAGCATTAACCATTGAGGAATTAAACTACAGGCATTTTCAGTGAAATTCGCCAAATCAAAGCAAACATCCAATAGGCTCTAAAAAAAAAACACGTGATGGTGGATTGACCAAACTTGGGGAGCCATGGGGGACACAGGAGAGAATCATTTTTTCAGAATTTCATTGAAATACACAAGGAAACCTAGTAACCAGAAGCTAAGAAAACATGGAATTATTTCCCGTTGGCTAAAACGCTTTTCTGTGAGTTTGAAACTCTTTTCCTACCTAGTGATTCAACTTTGAGATACTTGAACCAGGACAAAATCACAGTGTGCTCTTGTGATCTGAAGTGATTTTCTGCATTTTCAAAGGTCTAGTATTAACCATTGAGGAATTAAACTACAGGCGTTTTCAGTGAAATTCGCCTGATCAGGGTAAACATCCAAGAGGCTCTAAACAAAAAACCCGTGATGGTGGATTGACCACATTTGGGGAGCCATGAGGGGAACAAGAGAGAATCATTTTGTCAGAGTTTCATTGAAATCCACAAAGAAACCTAGTACCCACAAGCTAAGAAACATGGAATTATTTCCAGTAGGGTAAAACGCTTTTCTGTGAGTTTGAAACTCTTTTGCTACCTAGTGATTCAGCTTTGAGATACTTGAACCAGGACAGAAGCACAGTGTGCTCTTGTGAACTAAAGTGTTGTTCTGCGTTTTTAAAGTTCTAGCATTAGCCATTGAGGAATTAAACTACAGGCGTTTTCAGTGAAATTCGCCTAATCAGGGTAAATATCCAATAGGCTCTAAACCAAAAACCCGGGATGGTGGATTGAGCAAATTTGGGGAGCCATGAGGGGCACAAGAGAGAATCATTTTGTCAGAGTTTCATTGAAATACACAAAGAAACCTAGTACCCACAAGCTAAGAAACATGGAATTATTTCCAGTTGGCTAAAACGCTTTTCTGTGAGTTTGAAACTCTTTTGCTACCTAGTGATTCAGCTTTGAGATACTTGAACCAGGAGAGAAGCACAGTGTGCTCTTGTGAACTAAAGTGTTGTTCTGCATTTTTAAAGTTCTAGCATTAACCATTTAAGAATTAAACTCACATGCGTTTTCAGGCATTTTCACCTAATCAGAGAAAACATCCAATAGACTGTAAACAAAACACCGTTGATGGTGGGATGACCAAACTTGCGGAGCCTTGAGGGGCACATGGAGAGAATCATTTTTTCAGAGTTTCATTGAAATACACAAAGAAACCTAGTTCCCAGAAGCTAAAAACATGGAATCATTTCCAGTTCGCTAAAACGCTTTTCTGTGAGTTTGAAACTCTTTTGTTACCTAGTGATTCAGCTTTGAGACACTTGAACCAGGACAGAAGCACAGTGTGCTCTTGTGATCTGAAGTGCTCTTCTGCATTTCCAAAGTTCTTGCATTAACCATTGAGGAATTAAACTACAGGGGTTTTCAGTAAAATTCGCCTAATCAGGATAAACATCCAATAGGGTCTAAACAAAAAACCCGTGATGGTGGGTTGACCACATTTGGAGAGCCATGAGGGGTACAAGAGAAAATCATTTTGTCAGAGTTTCATTGAAATACACAAAGAAACCTAGTACCCACAAGCTAAGAAACATGGAATCATTTCCAGATGGCTAAAACGCTTTTCTGTGAGTTTGAAACTCTTTTGCTTCCTAGTGATTCAGCTTTGAGATACTTGAACCAGGAGAGAAGCACAGTGTGCTCTTGTGAACTAAAGTGTTGTTCTGCATTTTTAAAGTTCTAGCATTAACCATTTAAGAATTAAACTCACAGGCGTTTTCAGGCATTTTCGCCTAATCAGGGTAAATATCTAATAGACTGTAAACAAAACACCCTTGATGGTGGGATGACCAAACTTGGGGAGCCTTGAGGGGCACATGAGAGAATCATTTTTTCAGAGTTTCATTGAAATACACAAAGAAACCTAGTGCACAGAAGCTAAGAAACATGGAGTTATTTCCAGTTCTCTAAAACGCTTTTCTGTGAGTTTTAAACTCTTTTGCTACCTAGTGATTCAGCTTTGAGATACTTGAACCAGGACAGGAGCACAGTGTGCTCTTGTGATCTGAAGTGCTTTTCTGCATTTTCAAAGGTCTAGTATTAACCATTGAGGAATTAAACTGCAGGCGTTTTCATTGAAATTCGCCTAATCAGGGCAAACATCCAATAGGCTCTAAACAAAAAACCCGGGATGGTGGGAAGACCAAATTTGGTGAGCCATGAGGGGCACAAGAGAGAATCATTTTGTCAGAGTTTCATTGAAATCCACAAAGAAACCTAGTACCCAGAACCTAAGAAACATGGAATTATTTCCAGTTCTCTAAAACGCTTTTCTGTGAGTTTGAAACTCTTTAGCAACCTAGTGATTCAGCTTTGAGATACATGAACCAGGACAGAAGCACAGTGTGCTCTTGTGATCTGAAGTGCTTTTTCTGCATTTTCAAAGTTTTAGCATTAACCATTGAGGAATAAACTACAGGAGTTTCAGTGAAATTCGACTAATCAGGGTAAACATCCAATAGGCTCTAAGCAAAAAACCAGTGATGGTGGATTGACCACATTTGAGGAGCCATGAGGGGCACAAGAGAGAATCATTTCGTCACAGTTTCATTGAAATACACAAAGAAACCTAGTACCCACAAGCTAAGAAACATGGAATTATTTCCAGTTGGCTAAAACGCTTTTCTGTGAGTTTGAAACTCTTTTGCTACCTAGTGATTCAGCTTTGAGATACTTGAACCAGGACAGAAGCACAGTTTACTCTTGTGAACTAAAGGGTTGTTCTGCGTTTTTAAAGTTCCAGCATTAACCATTTAAAAATTAAACTCACAGGCGTTTTCAGGCATTTTCGCCTAATCAGGGTAAACATCCAATAGACTGTAAACAAAACACCCTTGATGGTGGGATGACCAAACTTGGGGAGTCTTGAGGAGCACATGAGAGAATCATTTTTTCAGAGTTTCATTGAAATACACAAAGAAACCTAGTGCCCAGAAGCTAAGAAACATGGAATTATTTCCAGTTCGCTAAAACGCTTTTCTGTGAGTTGGAATCTCTTTTGTTACCTAGTGATTCATCTTTGAGATACTTGAACCAGGAAAGAAGCACAGAGTGCTCTTGTGATCTGAAGTTCTTTTCTGCATTTTCAAAGTTCTAGCATTAACCATTGAGGAATTAAACTACAGGCGTTTTCAGTGAAATTCGCCTAATCAGGGTAAATATCCAATAGGCTCTAAACATAAAACCCGGGATGGTGGATTGACCAAATTTGGGGAGCCATGAGGGGCACAAGAGAGAATCATTTTGTCAGAGTTTCATTGAAATACAAAAAGAAACTTAGTACCCAGAAGCTAAGAAACATGGAATTATTTCCAGTTGGCTAAATTGCTTTTCTGTGAGTTTGAAACTCTTTTGCTACCTAGTGATTCAGCTTTGAGATACTTGAACCAGGAAAGAAGCAAAGTGTGCTCTTGTGATCTGAAGTGCTTTTCTGCATTTCCAAAGTTCTAGCATTAACCATTGAGGAATTAAACTACAGGCATTTTCAGTGAAATTCGCCAAATCAAAGCAAACATCCAATAGGCTCTAAAAAAAAAACACGTGATGGTGGATTGACCAAACTTGGGGAGCCATGGGGGACACAGGAGAGAATCATTTTTTCAGAATTTCATTGAAATACACAAGGAAACCTAGTAACCAGAAGCTAAGAAACATGGAATTATTTCCCGTTGGCTAAAACGCTTTTCTGTGAGTTTGAAACTCTTTTCCTACCTAGTGATTCAACTTTGAGATACTTGAACCAGGACAAAAGCACAGTGTACTCTTGTGATCGGAAGTGATTTTCTGCATTTTCAAAGGTCTAGTATTAACCATTGAGGAATTAAACTACAGGCGTTTTCAGTGAAATTCGCCTGATCAGGGTAAACATCCAAGAGGCTCTAAACAAAAAACCCGTGATGGTGGATTGACCACATTTGGGGAGCCATGAGGGGAACAAGAGAGAATCATTTTGTCAGAGTTTCATTGAAATCCACAAAGAAACCTAGTACCCACAAGCTAAGAAACATGGAATTATTTCCAGTAGGGTAAAACGCTTTTCTGTGAGTTTGAAACTCTTTTGCTACCTAGTGATTCAGCTTTGAGATACTTGAACCAGGACAGAAGCACAGTGTGCTCTTGTGAACTAAAGTGTTGTTCTGCGTTTTTAAAGTTCTAGCATTAGCCATTGAGGAATTAAACTACAGGCGTTTTCAGTGAAATTCGCCTAATCAGGGTAAATATCCAATAGGCTCTAAACCAAAAACCCGGGATGGTGGATTGAGCAAATTTGGGGAGCCATGAGGGGCACAAGAGAGAATCATTTTGTCAGAGTTTCATTGAAATACACAAAGAAACCTAGTACCCACAAGCTAAGAAACATGGAATTATTTCCAGTTGGCTAAAACGCTTTTCTGTGAGTTTGAAACTCTTTTGCTACCTAGTGATTCAGCTTTGAGATACTTGAACCAGGAGAGAAGCACAGTGTGCTCTTGTGAACTAAAGTGTTGTTCTGCATTTTTAAAGTTCTAGCATTAACCATTTAAGAATTAAACTCACATGCGTTTTCAGGCATTTTCACCTAATCAGGGAAAACATCCAATAGACTGTAAACAAAACACCGTTGATGGTGGGATGACCAAACTTGCGGAGCCTTGAGGGGCACATGGGAGAATCATTTTTTCAGAGTTTCATTGAAATACACAAAGAAACCTAGTTCCCAGAAGCTAAAAACATGGAATCATTTCCAGTTCGCTAAAACGCTTTTCTGTGAGTTTGAAACTCTTTTGTTACCTAGTGATTCAGCTTTGAGACACTTGAACCAGGACAGAAGCACAGTGTGCTCTTGTGATCTGAAGTGCTCTTCTGCATTTCCAAAGTTCTTGCATTAACCATTGAGGAATTAAACTACAGGGGTTTTCAGTAAAATTCGCCTAATCAGGATAAACATCCAATAGGGTCTAAACAAAAAACCCGTGATGGTGGGTTGACCACATTTGGAGAGCCATGAGGGGTACAAGAGAAAATCATTTTGTCAGAGTTTCATTGAAATACACAAAGAAACCTAGTACCCACAAGCTAAGAAACATGGAATCATTTCCAGATGGCTAAAACGCTTTTCTGTGAGTTTGAAACTCTTTTGCTTCCTAGTGATTCAGCTTTGAGATACTTGAACCAGGAGAGAAGCACAGTGTGCTCTTGTGAACTAAAGTGTTGTTCTGCATTTTTAAAGTTCTAGCATTAACCATTTAAGAATTAAACTCACAGGCGTTTTCAGGCATTTTCGCCTAATCAGGGTAAATATCTAATAGACTGTAAACAAAACACCCTTGATGGTGGGATGACCAAACTTGGGGAGCCTTGAGGGGCACATGAGAGAATCATTTTTTCAGAGTTTCATTGAAATACACAAAGAAACCTAGTGCACAGAAGCTAAGAAACATGGAGTTATTTCCAGTTCTCTAAAACGCTTTTCTGTGAGTTTTAAACTCTTTTGCTACCTAGTGATTCAGCTTTGAGATACTTGAACCAGGACAGGAGCACAGTGTGCTCTTGTGATCTGAAGTGCTTTTCTGCATTTTCAAAGGTCTAGTATTAACCATTGAGGAATTAAACTGCAGGCGTTTTCATTGAAATTCGCCTAATCAGGGCAAACATCCAATAGGCTCTAAACAAAAAACCCGGGATGGTGGGAAGACCAAATTTGGCGAGCCATGAGGGGCACAAGAGAGAATCATTTTGTCAGAGTTTCATTGAAATCCACAAAGAAACCTAGTACCCACAAGCTAAGAAACATGGAATTATTTCCAGTAGGGTAAAACGCTTTGCTGTGAGTTTGAAACTCTTTTGCTACCTAGTGATTCAGCTTTGAGATACTTGAACCAGGAAAGAAGCACAGTGTGCTCTTGTGATCTGAAGTGCTTTTCTGCATTTTCAAAGTTCTAGCATTAACCATTGAGGAATTAAACTACAGGAGTTTCAGTGAAATTCGACTAATCAGGGTAAACATCCAATAGGCTCTAAGCAAAAAACCCGTGATGGTGGATTGACCACATTTGAGGAGCCATGAGGGGCACAAGAGAGAATCATTTTGTCACAGTTTCATTGAAATACACAAAGAAACCTAGTACCCACAAGCTAAGAAACATGGAATTATTTCCAGTTGGCTAAAACGCTTTTCTGTGAGTTTGAAACTCTTTTGCTACCTAGTGATTCAGCTTTGAGATACTTGAACCAGGACAGAAGCACAGTGTGCTCTTGTGAACTAAAGTGTTGTTCTGCGTTTTTAAAGTTCCAGCATTAACCATTTAAAAATTAAACTCACAGGCATTTTCAGGCATTTTCGCCTAATCAGGGTAAACATCCAATAGACTGTAAACAAAACACCCTTGATGGTAGGATGACCAAACTTGGGGAGTCTTGAGGAGCACATGAGAGAATCATTTTTTCAGAGTTTCATTGAAATACACAAAGAAACCTAGTGCCCAGAAGCTAAGAAACATGGAATTATTTCCAGTTCGCTAAAACGCTTTTCTCTTTTGTTACCTAGTGATTCATCTTTGAGATACTTGAACCAGGAAAGAAGGACAGTGTGCTCTTGTGATCTGAAGTTCTTTTCTGCATTTTCAAAGTTCTAGCATTAACCATTGAGGAATTAAACTACAGGCGTTTTCAGTGAAATTCGCCTAATCAGGGTAAATATCCAATAGACTCTAAACATAAAACCCGGGATGGTGGATTGACCAAATTTGGGGAGCCATGACGGGCACAAGAGAGAATCATTTTGTCAGAGTTTCATTGAAATACAAAAAGAAACCTAGTACCCAGAAGCAAAGAAACATGGAATTATTTCCAGTTGGCTAAATCGCTTTTCTGTGAGTTTGAAACTCTTTTGCTACCTAGTGATTCAGCTTTGAGATACTTGAACCAGGACAGGAGCACCGTGTGCTCTTGTGATATGAATTGCTTTGCTGCATTTTCAAAGTTCTTGCTTTAACCATTGAGGAATTAAACTGCAGGCATTTTCAGTGAAATTCGCCTAATCAGGGCAAACATCCAACAGGCTCTAAACAAAAAACCCGTGATGGTGGGATGACCAAATTTGGCGAGCCATGAGGGGCACAAGAGAGAATCATTTTGTCAGAGTTTCATTGAAATACACAAAGAAACCTAGTACCCAGAAGGTAAGAAACATGGAATTATTTCAAGTTCTCTAAAACGCTTTTTTGTGAGTTTGAAACTCTTTTGCTACCTAGTGATTCAGCTTTGAGATACTTGAACCAGGACAGAAGCACAGTGTGCTCTTGTGATCTGACGTGCTTTTCTGCATTTTCAAATTTCTAGCATTAACCATTGAGGAATTAATCTACAGGAATTTCAGTGAAATTCGACTACTCAGGGTAAACATCCCATAGGCTTTAAGCAAAAAACCTGTGATGGTGGATTGCCCACATTTGGGGAGCCATGAGGGGCATAAGAGAGAATCATTTTGTCAGAGTTTCATTGAAATAAAAAAAGAAACCTAGTACCCACAAGCTAAGAAACATGGAAATATTTCCAGTTGGCTAAAACGCTTTTCTGTGACTTTGAAACTCTTTTGCTACCTAGTGATTCAGCTTTGAGATACTTGAACCAGGAAAGAAGCACAGTGTGCTCTTGTGAACTAAAGTGTTGTTCTGCGTTTTTAAAGTTCCAGCATTACTCATTTAAGAATTAAACTCATAGGAGTTTTCAGGCATTTTCGCCTAATCAGGGTAAACATTTAATAGACTGTAAACAAAACACCATTGATGGTGGGATGACCAAACTTGGGGAGCCTAGAGGGGCCCATGAGAGAATCATTTCTTCAGAGTTTCATTGAAATACACAAAGAAACCTAGTGCCCAGAAGGTAAGAAACATGGAATTATTTCCAGTTGGCTAAAATGCTTTTCTGTGTTTGAAACTCTTTTGCTATCTAGTGATTCAGCTTTGAGATACTTGAACCAGGAGAGAAGCACAGTGTGCTCTTGTGAACTAAAGTGTCTGTTCTGCGTTTTTAAAGTAATAGCATTAACCATTTAAGAATTACTCTCACAGGCGTTTTCAGGCATTTTCGCCTAATCAGGGTAAACATCCAGTAGACTGTAAACAAAACACCCATGATGGTGGGATGACCAAACTTGGGGAGCCTTGAGGGGCCTTGAGGGGCACATGAGAGAATCATTTTTTCAGAATTTAATTGAAATACACAAAGAAACCTAGTACCCACAAGCTAAGAAACATGGAATTATTTCCAGTAGGGTAAAACGCTTTTCTGTGAGTTTGAAACTCTTTTGCTACCTAGAGATTCACCTTTGAGATACTTGAACCAGTAGAGAAGCACAGTGTGCTCTTGTGAACTAAAGTGTTGTTCTGCGTTTTTAAAGTTCTATCATTAACCATTTAAGCATTAAACTCACAGGCGTTTTCAGGCATTTTCGCCTAATCAGGGTAAACATCCAATAGACTGTAAACAAAACACCCTTGATGGTGGGATGACAAAACTTTGGGAGCCTTGAGGGGCACATGAGAGAATCATTTCTTCAGTGTTTCATTGAAATACACAAGGAAACCTAGTGCCCAGAAGCTAAGAAACATGGAATTATTTCGACTTCGCTAAAACGCTTTTCTGTGAGTTTGAAACTCTTTTGCTACCTAGTGATTCAGCTTTGAGATACTTGAACGAGGACAGATGTACAGTGTGCTTTTTTGATCTGAAGTGCTTTTCTGCATTTTCAAAGTTATAGCATTAACCATTGAAGAATTAAACTACAGGCTTTTTCAGTGAAATTCGCCTAATCAGGGTAAACATCCAATAGGCTCTAAACAAAAAACCCGTGATGGTGAAATGACAAAATTTGGGGA